>JACCIV010005770.1:0-12485 GCA_015832515.1 Boechera retrofracta | reverse complement strand
CCTCCCCATCTTGATCCTCACTGTCCGCAGTGATTGTAAGAGATCCTTCCCTCGCAGGTAACTTTCTTCCACTCCTCAAAGCGATTGTAGTTGTGTTAGCATCGGAACCATAAAGAAAAGCCTCAATTTCTCTAACATCCGCTTCATGATCAGCAATAGGACTTGATTCCATTGAAAAGATGGCATTGCAGTACTCCTTGGGGTTCTGAATTGCTTTTCCTGGAAGTTGTCCAATAGGTGCTATGGAGGAAGTAGATGCAGTGGTTCCCTCCAAATACTTAATCCTGGAGTTCAATGTCTCAATCTTGCTATTGAGAGCGTTGTAGTTGTAGTCCAACTTGGTTTTGAGTTTACCAAATTTCTTGGCTGTTTCAAGTGCTCCAGCTGTTTGACCCTGTAGGAGTTGCTGCAGCAAAGTGTTTGTCTGTTGATCAGGAGCGGTAGAAGACTGAGCGTGGTGAGACTGAAAACCCGGTGGTGGACCCATGACTCCTTGTTGCTGATAGTTGTTCGTGTAGTGCTGCTTAGGAACAAAACCTTGATTCTAGTTGTAGGCAGCAAAAGGTTTGGACTGAGGCGGTGGTTGCTGAGGTGGGTAGACTTGGTCTTGAGGGTTGGCAACATTGGGACTCCTGTATGATAGATTTGGGTTGTTCTTGTATTTGATGAAACCTTTGTTGTACTGACCCTGATTCTGCACATAGCTGATCTCCTCTAGACCATCATCCTCCCCATCTTGAACCTGAAAAACTGTATCCTCAGAAGCAAAGTGGACTTGTTTCTTCTGCTGTAGCAGTTGATCCAACTTAGCAGTCAAGGCCTTGTTGGCCCTAGTCTGATCATCCGTAGCAACACTTGGCCGGACACTCCTATCATACTCAGCGGTGTAGTTACCATCAGATTGGGCTAGGTTCTCCACAAGTGCCCAGCCAGCATCAACGTCTTGGTTGAGGAAGTTACCACTGCTGGCCGTATCTAGAAGCATGCGGACCTTCGGAAGAACTCCTCTGTAGAGAGTGCTAAGGAGGGATTCATTGCTAAAACCGTGATGAGGGCATTGAGTAGTGTAGCCCTTGAAGCGCTCCCAGCATTCGCAGAAACTTTCACCATCCTTCTGTGTAAATCCAGAGATTTCATTCCTCAAGCGCGCTGTCCTGGCATTGGAGAAAAACTTAGCAAGGAAGGCTTTCTTGCAGTCATCCCAGGAAGTGATGGATCCATGGGGTAGAGTCTTTTCCTAGTGATGGGCTCTGTCACCAAGAGAGAAGGGAAAGAGCCTTAGCCTGAAACCATGTTCACTGACCCCATTGATCTTGGTAAGGCTGCAGAGCCTATCAAACTCATCTAGATGATCAAGAGGGTCCTCCATAGGCAGTCCATGAAACTTGTTGTTCTGCACCTTGGCGATCAAGCTGCTCTTGATCTCAAAATTGTTGTCTGGATCGTAGGAGGGACAATCCCTTGTCTATTGGTATGAGTATTAGGAGCGTCGCCTGCACCTATCAGACGGGGTCTTCGCTGATGAGGCACATGTTCAGGCTGTGGTGGTGGAATATGATCAGCCATATTTATTGGATCTTGGAGATCTGTGTTGAGAAGTTCACTCGGCTCTCTCAACTGTTGCGGTAACTTGTGAATATTATCAATGTATCGGATGAGGTTCTGACTGCCTTTAGATCGCGTGTGCATGCAGGGGGAGGCAGACTCGATGCACTGGCTCGAGCAGACGTGGGTGAAATAGGTCAATTCCTTACTAGACCAAAGTTTCGTTGTAATATAGTAAGGTGTCAATCCATAAGGGTGAAGATATTAACCAAAAAGGATGAGATCAAATCATTCAAGTCAAGCCAAGCAAGAGCGTATAGGACTCTAACACCCTAGACAGAAACTAAAAATGGAAACTAAAACAGATACTGTATAGGACTAACAAGAGCAAGGCAATACAGAAACAGTGTATAGGGCTAGACGAAAATTTAATCAATGCAAGAGAAGTTCCTAAGGATGGGGTAATCGATTCAGTGTATCTTCTTAGCCTACCCAGGTGGTCTAACAAAACTCAATCAAGCTATTCCCTAGACATCAAACATCACAACCAGTTAAGTCCACTCCCGTGATAAGTAACCTCAAGCTAGGCCAGTTCCAGACCCAATCCCTTGGCGAAATCTACCCTAGCAGACAATAAGATTCAGTTCAATATTGTCAATAAACACCCTAGACATCTAATCCCTTAGGCTAGGCATGCAAATCTCTAACATCAATTCATTCAAGCATTTTATCAAACACCTTCTGGGTGGAAAAACACCTAAGATCTAATCTCTATTGATCAGAGAGAAATTAGCATTAAGAACACTGATTTAGAATGGAATTTAAACAATCAACTCTTAAACCACCTAGGAGACTAAGAATCCACACTAATCTAACCCATCCTCAAGAACCCTAATGACTACTCAGAAAACATTAAGAACAACATAATCACAAACCCAGAAATCATAAAAACTTGCATAGAAGATAGAGATAGATAGAGAAATGATAGAACAGAAGAAATCAACTCAAAATAACAAGTAGAAACCAAATTACAAAGTCTAGAAATCAAGAACAATGAAGAACAGAAGGAAAACTCGAAAATTAGGCATAAAACTCCCCCCTTTTAGTCTTAATCCCACATTAGGTATTTATACTAAGTCTTAAAAACCCTAAAACGTCATGGGCAAAATAGTAAAACGTGCAGGATGAGGTCCAACTCGACCCTGTGGTGGTCGAGTGCTGTGCTCGAGCTAATGAGATCAAGATTGCAGTTTTGTGTGTTGAGCTCGAGCCTCCTACTCGACCCTATGGGGTCGAGTTTGACCTGAAATTTCCAAGACTCCTCTTTTGTGTTGGACTCGATCATAGAGCTCGAGCAGGCGTGCTCGAGCTCGGCCAAAAATCTCGAAGATGCCACCTTTCGCCTCAGCTCGACCCCTTGACTTGACCCTACAGGCCAGAGTCTACTTCTGCACCATCTCCTGCCTTAGCTCGACCCTCCCACTCGACCCTAGAGGCCAGAGTCTGACGTCCAGGACAGCTTCCAGTCTAACTTCTCTAGAATCGCCTGAAAGTACCTGTAACAAGCCAAATATGCAAGATGTATGCAAACCTAATGCAAAACACTCTAAGTATGCAAAACTATAAATAAATGACAAGAACAGGTCAAATAACATGTCTAAATGAATGAATAATGCAAGCTAAAACCATATAAAATGCAGACATATCAGTGGGCGAGAGAGGCAGACTCGAGCTGCAAGGGTCGAGCTAGGGACCTCGAGTCAAGAAACGTCCTGCAAACCAAAGACAGAAAAAGAAAATCAAAGTGAGTAACAAAGTATATAGAAAAGAACTTGATCTAGAACGATATGAAATCCTAAATGTAACAAACAACACCCAAATGGCAACGGCGCTAAATTGATATAAGTCAATTCCTTACTAGACCAAGATTTCGTTGTAGTATAGTAAGGTGTCAATCCATAAGGGTGAAGATATTAACCAAAAAGGATGAGATCAAATCATTTAAGTCAAGCCAAGCAAGAGCATATAGGACTCTAACAACCTAGACGGAAATTAGAAATAGAAGCTAAAGCAAATCAATTCAAAGACTAACGGAAACAAGGCAATAGCAGAAACAGTGTACAGGACTAGACGAAAATTTAATCAATGCAAGAGAAGTTCCTAAGGATGGGGTAATCGATTCAGTGTATATCCTTAGCCTACCCAGGTGGTCTAACAAAACTCAATCAAGCTATTCCCTAGACATCAAACATCACAACCAGTTAAGTCCACTCCCGTGATAAGTAACCTCAAGCTAGGCCAGTTCCAGACCCAATCCCTTGGCGAAATCTACCCTAGCAGGCAATAAGAATCAGTTCAATATTGTCAATAAACACCCTAGACATCTAATCCCTTAGGCTAGGTATGCAAATCTCTAACATCAATTCATTCAAGCATTTTATCAAACACCTTCTGGGTGGAAAAACACCTAAGATCTAATCTCAATTGATCAGAGAGAAATTAGCATTAAGAACACTGATTTAGAAGGGAATTTAATCAATCAACTCTTAAACCACCTAGGAGACTAAGAATTCACACTAATCTAACCCATCCTCAAGAACCCTAATGACTACTCAGAAATCATAAAGAAAATTAAGAACATAAACCCAGAAATCATAAAAACTTGCATAGATGATAGAGATAGATAGAGAAATGATAGAACAGAAGAAATCAACTCAAAATAACAAGCAGAAATAAAATTACAAAGTCTAGAAATCAAGAACAATGAAGAATAGAAGGAAAACTCGAAAATTAGGCATAAAACTAAACTTAGAAGTCTTAATCCCACATTAGGTATTTATACTAAGTCTTAAAAACCCTAAAACGTCATGGGCAAAATGGTAAAAACGCGCAAGGTAAGGTCCAACTCGACCCTGTGTAGGTCGAGTGCTGTGCTCGAGCTGATGAGATCAAGATTGCATTTTTGTGTGTTGAGCTCGAGCCTCCTACTCGACCCTATGGGCTCGAGTCAGACTTGAAATTTCCAAGACTCCTCTTTTGTGTTGGGCTCGATCATGGAGCTCGAGCAGGCGTGCTCGAGCTCGGCCAAAAATCTCAAAGATGCCACCTTTCGCCTCAGCTCGACCCCTTGACTCGACCCTACAGGCCAGAGTCTGCTTCTGCACCATCTCCTGCCCTAGCTCGACCCCTTGACTCGACCCTACAGGCCAGAGTCTGCTTCTGCACCATCTCCTACCTTAGCTCGACCCCTTGACTCGACCCTACAGGCTAGAGTCTGACGTCCAGGACAGCTTCGAGTCTAACTTCTCCAGAATCGCCTGAAAGTACCTGTAACAAGCCAAATATGCAAGATGTATGCAAACCTAATGCAAAACACTCTAAGTATGCAAAACTATAAATAAATGACAAGAACAAGTCAAATAACATGTCTAAATGAATGAATAATGCAAGCTAAAACCATATAAAATGCAGACATATCAACATATTGGTGTATTCGAAGAGTTCTGACGAGCATGGTGATCACTTGAGGAAGGCGTTGGAAAAGCTAAGAGAACATAAGGTTTTTTCCAAGCTAAGTAAGTGTAGGTTCTGGCAAAGAGATATTGGGTTTTTGGGTCACGCGGTTTCTGAGAGTGCAGTTTCCGTCGACCCAGAGAAGATTAAGGCCATCAGGGATTGGCCGAGACCCGAGAATGCTACGGAGGTAAGAAGTTTTTTCGGTCTAGCTGGTTATTACAGAAGATTCGTCAAAGGTTTTGCGAGTATTGCTCAGCCTATGATGAAATTGACAGGGAAGGATGTTCCTTTTGTTTAGTCTCAGAAGTGTGAAGAGAGGTTCTTGAGACTTAAGGATTTGTTGACTACTGCACCAGTGTTGGCATTACCGGATCCTAAGGAGCCATATGTGATCTATACGAATGCATCTAGGTTGGGATTGGGTAGTGTTTTGATGCAACATGGGAAGGTGATTGCTTATGCTTCGAGACAGTTGAGGAAGCATGAGGCCAGTTACCCTACTCATGATCTAGAGTTGGCCGCGGTAGTGTTTGATCTGAAGATATGGAGATCATATCTGTATGGTGGTAAGGTGCAGCTGTTCACGGATCATAAGAGTCTCAAGTATGTATTCACTCAGCTTGAGTTGAACTTGAGACAGAGGAGGTGGATGGAGCTTATGGTAGACTATGATCTCGAGATAACTTATCACCCAGGGAAAGCTAATCTCGTTGCTGATGCCTTGAGCAGGAAGCGAGTAGCTGCAAGTACAGAGAAGGATGCCGAGGAGTTGATGAGTATGATTAGTACCTTGCAGCTATGCTTTGTTTCTGATGAGTCAGAACCGTTGCGGTTAGAGGCAGCTAACCAATCTGATATTTTGAGTAGGGTACGAGCGGCTCAAGAGAGGGATGAGGCGTTGGTTAAGGCTTCTAGAAATGAGAAGTCCGAGTACTAAGTCTCGAATAATGGAACCATTTTGGTTCATGGTCGAGTATGTGTGCCTAATGATGAGGAATTGAGGAAAGATATTCTTCGAGAGGCGCACCAAAGTCGGTTTTCTATTTATCCCGGGGCGACTAAGATGTACCAAGACTTAAAGCGGTATTATCATTGGGTCGGAATGAAGAGAGATGTAGCCAAGTGGGTGACTAGCTGTGAGACTTGTCAGCTGGTGAAGGCCGAACATCAGGTTCCCAGCGGGTTATTACAGAGTTTACCCATTCCTAAGTGGAAGTGAGATATGGTTACGATTGATTTCGTAGTGGGATTACCGAATTCTCGGGGCAGAGATGCGATTTGGGTTATAGTTGATCGATTGACTAAGTCTGTTCACTTCCTCGCCATAAGGAAGACAGATGGAGTTCGAGTTTTGGCAAGAAGGTACATCAATGAGATTGTGAGGTTACATGGTGTACATGCGAGCATTGTATCGGACCGTGATACAACATATGAATACAACATATCATCCTCAGACGGACAGACAGTCAGAGAGAACCATTCAGAGTCTTGAGGATCTATTGAGGATGTGTGTGCTGGATTGGGGCGGTCACTAGAGAGACTACCTGAGCTTGGTAGAGTTCACTTATAACAACAGCTATCAGACGAGTATTGGGATGGTACCATATAAAGCATGTTTGGCGATGGTATTGTGGAGGAGACTACGGAGAAGATCCGAGTCTTGAAGCTAAACATGAAAGAAGATCAAGATCGTCAGAAGAGTTATGCGGATAACCGCAGGAAAGAGTTGGGGTTCGCCGTAGGAGATATGGTTTATCTGAAGATGGCGATGTTTAAGGGTTCGAACAGGTCTATCTCAGATGGCAAGCTGAGTCCGAGGTATTTGGGACCGTTCCGAATAGTGGAACGAGTTGGACCTGTTGCTTACAGGCTGGAGTTGCCAGCGTCTATGCAGGCATTTCACGATGTTTTCCACGTTTCAAAGTTGAAGAAATGCTTGCATAGGGATGATCAGGTGTTGCAGGAGATTCCACCTGAGTTGTCACCGAGTTTGAGGGTCGAGGCAAGACCTGTAAAGATTCTAGATCATAGAATCAGGGTTGACGGGAGGAAGAGAACTCCGGAGGTTCGGATTTTATGGGATTGTGACGGGATTGAAGAGGAGACTTGAGAACCGGAAAGGAGGATAAGGGCAAAATTCTCCAAGTGGTTCAGAGAACAAGTTGAGACGTGAGATTCGATGAAGAATCTAATTAGTGGGGGAGAATTGTAACATCCGTGTTCCTTAGTCGTTCTCTCGAGTTGTAATTGTATTTGACTTATGTTATAATGAACCCTCGGGATTGTGTATTTTTTACGGGAAGTAATATCATGTGGATGTTTATCGAATTATTTTGGGTATTTCATGTATCGACGGAGTTGGCGATGGTATTGTTCTGTCTTGGTTAGGAAATTTATGGATTTACGTTATCTGATCCTAATACGTGGTTGGGGTCAATAGGGTTATGCGGTATTTAATCTTATTGACGGGGTCATTGGGGTTATGTGGTATTTAACCCTAATGATGGGTCATTAAAGTTATGTGGTATTTAGCTCTAATGATGTTGGTGAGGATTATGTTATATTTAATCCTAACTAGAGGGTTTACCGATTAGGATCATGGGGTATTTGATCCTAATAGATCGGTAGACCGCGGTGGGGTCCTGTGGTATTGGATCTCACGGGGACTTAGTATATTAGGGTTCGGTGTTATTGGATTCTAATGTACTAGGTTGTTTGACGGACTTAACTCGTTCGAATCTAGAGATAATTGGATTTTGACGGGTTAGCCGTTGGGTGACCACGTAGGATCTTGTGATGTTAGATCCGGGTGTGTTATTGAACCAAGTATGGGACAATACCGAGCTTGATTGGTGGCCCTAGCGGCGGTAGGTGGGTTGATTCGATCAAAGGATTGATCGTTCAGATGTAATTAAGCGGTAATTCCGGGGTGTTAGCGGAGTGAAAGAAATATTTTGGGACGGTAAGATATCTTAATTATTTCGGGGAAGTTGACTGGATCACTAAACCGAGCGAGGGAAATGAATTCTTGCGGTTTAGTAATTTTTGGGACGGTTTGGTTTAATTGGATTAAACTAACATATATACATACATGTGTATGTATATTCTTCTCCACACTTCTATAATCTTCTTCTTCTTAATTATCTTCATTTGGGAAAAGAAAGATATAGACTTAGAGGGAGAGGAAGAAGGAGAAGAGGAAGGAGAAGAGAAAGAAAGAGAGGAAGAAAGAGAAGAGGAAGGAAAAGAGAAAGGAAGAAGAGGACGGGAGAAAGAGGTGAGAAAACAGAATTCTTGGGGTGATTTGTGAGCTTCGATCGGGGTATCAAAAAAGCATGGATTGAGATGAATATTCGTGGGATTATGTTGAGTGGTTTGAGAGATATGATTTTTCTCCCAAAACCGCTCAAAAAAGACCAGATTCGTCGGGGTTGAGTAGAGTGAGTGTTTAGACAGTCAAATCTTGTTCTTTTGAGCTGAAATTTGGTAGATAGGTTGTTGAGAGTATGATGTTGATGATCACCGAAAGAATTTTTGGAAATATTTCCTAGAGAATAAGTTATGAGCATCTAACGTTGACCCTGTTTTTGAGAAGAGAAATCCGAATTGGGGGTTTGAGTAATCCGAGTTAGATTACTTGTTATCACCCTTTGAGAAGTGTTTTGGTGACATTTTGTTAGGTAATTGGTGATATCTTGGTGTTGAGTTGAGTAAGAACTAATAAGAAGTAAGCTTAAGGCTTGGAAACCGTCAAAGTATTCTTGTGCAAACCATTGAGCAAAGGTGAGTGCGTGACCGTGGTTCGAACTATATGATCATTGATTTTCCGTGATTGATGTGTGCTTAGGAACTAGACCATTGGGTGTGAAATGGGGATTGTCCATGTTGTGTGTTGTGTGTGTAATGGAGCTCTATTACGGTATGTTTTTGTTTGTTCGTTAAGGTACATTTCGATTGCGTTAAATCTTTGATCATATGTGTGTATGGCCGTGAGACGGGAGGACCACCTCACTAAGCATTATCAATGCTTACGCACCTCTTTTGGTGCAGGTAAAGAGAAGTCATAGGTTGTGGAGCTCGTGAAACCAAGACCGAAAAAGAAGATGGATGATCTAGGCATCATGGGTTCCCTTTTTACATCTTTTGTGTTGTCTATGAACTCGTGCTTTTAGGATGCTAACGTTTGAACTTGCCTTCATGCGTAGCGGTGTGTTTTGAACTCATGAGAATGCTTGTTAAAGTTGTTTATGTTGGATGGGAAATTGCTTTTGGATTAGGCTTGTTGTGTTGTGCTCGGGTTATAGGATAAAAGGGGTCAGATCGATCGATCGTAAGGGGAATCGATCGATCCGTTTTGTTGTAAAAATCTCTGGGTAGTTTTAGAGGGGCCAGATCGATCGATCGTAAGGGGGATCGGTCGATCCGTTTTTGACGTAAAAATTTCTGGATCGTTTTAGGGTGTGAAGATCGATCGGTCCATGGGTGATCGATCGATCCATTTTTCTCTGTTTTTCTTCCGGGTCCTTTTTGGTCGTTGAGATCGATCGATCAAGCGGAGGATCGATCGATCCTTAAGTTGATTTTTTTCTTGCCGGAAAGTTTTGGGAGCGACCAGGGCTCTTGTGTTCGATCGGTCAGGGTTCTGATCGATCGATCCAATATGTGGATCGATCGATCGTACAAAAAAAAAGTTTTCTGTAATTGTCTCGTTGTTTTCGGGGTAGGTTCTTTCAAAGATGGTCCCTTTCACATGGTTTGATCAGTTCAGAATAGGGATCTCTCAAGAAAAGGAATGAGCTTCAGTAGAATGCTAAAGGTAAGAACCAACTTATGCATACAAGAATAGACTCTCATCTACCCAATCATACACAAGTGTTCTTAACCTCCAGTTCTAAACCCAGAAAGTTGTCATAATTCTACCCTTAACACTTAGGCAATTTGCCTTGAACTTTTCTTGGATCAGACTCATTTTTTTTCTTTTTTTTTTGTTCTAGGAAAGGTTCTTTATACTTCTAGCAGACTGGGGTCTTTCTTTTGGTTTTTTTACTACCAGCTTAGGCGTTTTCTATATATATATATTTTTCAGACTTTAAGCTTTGCCTTTCTTTTCTTATTCTTAGCACACCCCTAAATCCTTTACTAGATTAACACATTTTTAGATCATTCCTCTCCTAAAAACATCTTTCTCCAAGTTTTCTTTCTTTCTTTTCACAGAACCAAACTCTATACCCAATGATCAAGATCCCACCTAGTCCTATCTGATTTAAAAATAGTAAACCAAAACTACATGAGATTCTATCCTTGTCGACTCGAACCTAACACTTTCTACCAAACTCATTTAGAAATAGGCCTCACACACTCAATAAAGTAATAGCATGGCTTGAAAGAAGGCTAGGTTAAAGGCATGGTAAAACTGTTATAATGATGAGAACAACTACTTGGATTAGCAAGAGTGGTAAACAGGTGAAAGAAAATCCAAGTATGTATATGGTATCCATCAGTTCAAATGCAGTGCATAGACATGATAATTATAAGCCAAGTTCAGGTTCAAATAGATAGGGAATGGTATCAAATCACAACATTCTTCAATTGAGACATAATCTAATTGTGCATTCAAAGTATGGTGCAGTCTTACTTCAAGTTCATTCACAAGCTTGCAAGGTTATAATCATTATAATCCCCTATGCATATGCAACAACCCTATATGAAAACAATCCTATTTGAACACTATATGAACACTGTTTTTTTTTTTTCAAGTTTTTCAAATTTTTCAAATTTTTCAAATTTTTTTTTTTTTTTTTTTGGTTTTTCTATGCCAAAGATGCATGCAGACTCAAATATGCACAAAGTAAAAATAAGAACACAGAAAACAACATAGAAAACAGATCAAACACATCTTAACCCTTCCCTCCAAACTTAAATTACACAGTTCCTTGTGTAATACAAATTTAGAAAGAAGGTTTAAGAAACAACAAAAAGCAAGAAAGAAATGCAAATGATATATACAAGAATGGATAGAACTGGTACCTCAAGGGTTAGAGAAGAAGGAGTTTATTGATTCCTCCATGCTCTCCCTGGTGTAAGCAGGTCGGTGTGCTGACTCGACCACTGACTCGATCATGGAGGTCGAGTTGTTGGTCGAGTGAGTCTTGTCCCCTTGTCTGAAATTCAAATTTTGAATTTGGCGCTCCTTTGACTCGATCATGGAGGTCGAGTTATTGGTCGAGTGAGTCTTGTCCCCTTGTCTGAAATTCAAATTTTGAATTTGGCGCTCCTTTGACTCGATCAAACCACTCGATCACGGGGGTCGAGTCAATCACGCGCTCTTATTTTCTCCTCCTGGTTCGAGTCTGTTGGCACTCACGATCTCCTGTAATTGTTCCTGCAAACCAAAAACATTAATTAGCATAATAAAATTGAAAAAAACTAAAGAATTATGTACAAAGATAGACATGGGACTTCCTCCCAAGTGAGCTTGTTTAAAGTCTCTAAGCTTGACTTCCTTTTTAGTAGGTCTAGGGTGGTTCATGGAGGGGAACTAAGGTCTCCTATGCAATGATCTGACCAAGTATGAATGGCTTGACCCCTTGCTCATTCATTGTGCTCTCAGCTCCATCCTTTCTATGAAAAATCATGGTTTCTAGAGGTGGAGCTTCTTCGACCTCCTTAGTTGTACCAATGTACTTTACTTCCTCATCACGATAGTCATCATCTAAAATTGTGCCACATAGCTCATCGGAAGAAACTTTCATTGGGTAGTAAACCTCGTCATTCACATTCATAAGAACTACCCTTTGGTTCTTGAAGTCCATGTTTGCACCTGTAGTGTTGAGGAAGGGAGTTCCAAGGAGGAGTGGGAGCTTATTGGCCTTCTTTATTTCTATAACAATAAAATCTGTTGGGACTATACAATCCCCAACTTTAAGTGGATAATCTTCTAGAAGACCAAGTGCCTTTCGTGAATGAGCGTCTCCAAAAGTGATGGGTAATGGGTGATGAGTGATACTTCTGATCCCTAGATGATATGTCTGCATTTTATATGGTTTTAGCTTGCATTATTCATTCATTTAGACATGTTATTCACCCTGTTCTTGTCATTTATTCCTAGTTTTGCATACTTAGAGTGTTTTGCATTAGGTTTGCATACATCCTGCATATTTGGCTTGTTACAGGTACTTTCAGGTGATTTTGGAGAAGTTAGGCCCAAAGCTGTCTTGAGCATACCACTCGACCTGGATGCCCCAGCAGACGTGTTTGACTGAAGCTGTCTTGAGCATACCACTCGACCTGGATGCCCCAGCAGACGTGTTTGACCGAAGCTGTCTTGAGCATACCACTCGACCTGGATGCCCCAGCAGACGTATTTGACTGAAGCTGTCTTGAGCATACCACTCGACCTGGATGCCCCAGCAGACGTGTTTGAC
>JACCIV010005697.1:41280-68355 GCA_015832515.1 Boechera retrofracta | reverse complement strand
GTATCAAAAGTCTTAGGTGAATAATGGGGTCATAGGAAATTTTCCTACCCCTCACTTCAGGCCTTTGTGTGATCATTCCTTATCCAAGTAGAATAATGGGGTCATAGGAAATTTTCCTACCCCTCTACTCGGCGGAAATCATTTCATCTTTTATAATGATTTTACCTGTTTTAACGCAAATATGTATCCAACAATTTTCACGGGAGAGATATACCACAATTTTCAAACATGATGGGTTCCTTAGCCAGATATGAATGATGAATCAAGCTCTAAAAACACTAACCGCGTAGATGAAGTGCAAAATTTTGGCTAAAGCTTGTGAAGAACCTTGCTGGAGACATGAGTGATTTCTAGCTGGCTGGTTATCCCTTGGATTTTTCATTAGTCGAACTGAAACTAATCCTGTAACAGTGGTCACTCAAAAGCAAAATCAGAACAACAAATTCAAGCAAATTCCAGAAATCTCTAAGTTGTTTTGACTCAATTAAACAAAACTTTTTTTTTTTTTTCTTTTTCAAAATGAACACACAATGTCAGTAACTACCTCCCCCAGACTTAAACAACACTGTCCCCAGTGTTTATCAAGCCTAGAGAAGGTGAAAGAAATCAAAGGACAAAACGAAATAGGTCAAGAACAAGAGGTGTTACCATAGAGCGGTGGTGTCGATCGATACCAAGGTGGTGTCGATCGATACGGAACAAAAACGACCATCCTTCTTCCGACCTGATTCGCAAGACACAACAAAACACAAAAACAAAAACTCATATTTATGGACTTACCAGTGGGTTGCCTCCCACTAAGCGCTTGTTTAATGTCGCGAGCTTGACTTTGGCTAGGAGATCAGTCAGGAGAAGGTGGAGAACTCACTCCGAAATAAGCTCCACAATCAGACATCTGCAGCTTCAAAGTTTTTCTCATCATATCCTCTTCTTTCTCTTTCATCTCCGGAGGAATGAGAACTCTAACCTTAGAGAAAGGTTTCGAGGTTCCCTTGCACTTCACCTTATATTCGATCGAATCACCATCACACTTCTGAGGAATCAAAGTGAAATTAGCAGCACCGTTGATCTTCTTGCTCGTCGCCTTCCTCTTTGTTGCCTTGGTCTTCTCCACAACTTTCTTGGGGTGTTGGGTGGGTTCATTTGAAACATTTGCGACTTTTGGTTCGTCATAAAACTCATCGAGCAGATCGATCATCAGAGTCTCGCCTGAGGCAATGGTGATGTACGAAATATGTCTGGGCGCTCTTCCAGAAGGAATGGCATCGTAGAAAACGTCTCCGTCAATGCAAGAGAAAGAGATTCTCTTATTAGGCGTGTCCATGATCGCACCAACAGTAGCCATAAATGGTCTTCCCAAAATCAAGGGCACCTTGGATCCTTGGCTCATCTCCACAACCTGAAAATCAGTAGGAATCAGACAATCTCCTATTTTAACAGGTAAATCAAGAATTGTAGCGTAAGGGAGTGAGCTAGAAGAATCCGCGTATGTGAGAAGCGTGTTGGGAGATTTCATGTCAGCTTTCAATCTCTCTGCAATCGCCCTCGACATGACGTTGACACTAGACCCTGAGTCTACGAGAGACTCCTTGAAGTTTACTCTAGAGATGGAGCATGGAACTGAGAATTTCCCTGGATCTTCTCTCTTTGTCAACTGTCTCAGCGGTGGTGGTGTATTGGTAACGGGAGGTCCTGCAACCATTTTTTTTGACAAAAACTTGCTTCTAGCAGCCTCCCACTCCTCTCTTGTCAGCTTGGGAAGAACAGGGTAAGGTAGCTTTGGTTTGTATACCCGTTCCTCAACCATCTCTGTCCTTTTCTCGGATATTGATTCAGCCTGCGAAGGGTATCGACCGATACCAGATGAGTGTCGATCGATACTGGAGTTTTGTATCGTCTCTACAGGTTGGTGTCGATCGACACAGGTAGGGGTATCGATCGATACGCGTGGAATGTCAGAATTCTTATCTTCATCTTCAGCAACTTTCGAATCTACAGCAGATCTCGGGAAGTGTCGATCGATACCAGGCAGGTATCGGTCGATACTAGTATCACTGCATACGAACACAGTCATCGCAGGCTCAAAATCCTCTTCTCTAGCGCTCGAGGTGATTGCATTGACATGTCCATGCTGTGGTTGAACTATCTTTCCCTTGACAGCTGCTGATGTCTGAGCTATTTGACTTTCCAGCATCTTCTGATGGATTTCGAGAGCGTTGATTTTCCCATTCAGATCAGTGTACACATTATCCAGCTTTCTATTAAAATCCACAGTCATTTTTTCTTGTCCCTGCAGAATTTGTTCCAAGAGGATCTCTGTCTTACTCTCTGTAGACCTCGGAGAATGCGGTTGGTAAGATGAATTACCGTATTGGCGAGTAAAGTCATTGCTCTGAAGTGGTTTTTGGGCGAATTGTGTGGCACCAAAACCAGATTGGTTACCACCAGATTTGTAACCACCTTGCTGATTGTTGTTGAGGCTTCTGTTGTTGTTGTAACCAAATCGCTGACCCTGAAAACCAGAATCACCAATGTAGTTAACATCTTCTGTTTCATCTTTAATCTCCTCTACTTCCTCAGCAAAATGTACAGCCTTCTTTGTCTTCCCCACTAGCAGGTTGTGCATTGTGTCTAGCTTCGCCTGAACCTCAGCAATCTGCGAACTGTCAGCAACACTAGCGAGCCTCTTCCGCTCAAAATCAGCATTCTTGGTGCTATTGCTAGACGCCAAGTTCTCAATCAGCTTCACAGCATCGGTTGGAATCCTAGTGTTGAAGTTCCCGTTGCTTGCAGAATCCAGTGCCATCTGATACCGCCAATCAATCCCTCTGTAAAAGATCCCGAGCAGCTGAACTTGACTGAAACCGTGATGCGGACAGTCTCTCTGGTAGGATCTGAATCGCACCCAAGCAGCCTTGAGTGCTTCTGTTGGACCTTGAGAAAATTGAGAGAGCTTGTTCCTGAGCTCCTCCGACCTCGCATCGTCATAGAAATTGTTCAGGAATGCGTTCTTGGTCTCGTTCCAAGTAGCGAGAGATCCGGGAGGTAGCTGCTTCAGCCAGTAAGCTGCCTCTCCACCAAGAGAGTATGGAAAGAGCTTACAAAAGAGGTATTCATGTGGTACTCCATTGTACTTCATACTGGTGACCAAGTCCTCGAATTTCTCGATGTGATCCATAGGGTGCTCATGAGAGAGACCGGTGAAAGGGTGCTGTCCAACAAGAGCGAAGTAAGCAGGCTTCAGCTCAAAGTCATTCCTCTGGAAAGTCGGAATACGGATCGCTGCACGATTTGCATAGAATTGATCCGGTCGGTTGTACTCGCCAAGCGTCCGTTCAGCCTCGGCGTGAGGTTGCTGAGGTTGACGTCCAGCCTCGGCAGGAAGTTGGCGTCCACCTTCCTCATCATGCACCAAACCATGTGGAAGATCCATCTCAACTGTAGTCCTCTTCGTTGTCCGATTTGTGCGTTCAAGCTCTGCTAGCTCTGTGAGGGAGAGATTGATCAGTGGTGTGTCCTTCTTTCTCCTGGTAGCACGCTGATGCATACACCTGAAAATCAAAAGACGAGAAAATAAGTAACCAAAATTCAAAAACAGACGTTCAGTGTCGATCGATACCAATGGAGTATCGATCGATACTGACGACGAACTTAGACAAAATCGACAACTAAAATTCTAATGGTGAATTTTTAGAGTCCCCGGCAACGGCGCCAAATTTGATATGCTCAAATTAATACCCTATGATGATACTAAAGCAGTTGCTGCAGTAAAGTTAGGGGTCGAACACAAGAACTCAAGAAAACTCACGCAGTAGATGAAAGATGCAGATTGTGCTAAGCAAACAATAATTAATGAGAAAACAAATGATTGAAATAAGATTAGGTCGATTAATATGGATGGAAACTAGGCTCAGGGAAATTCTCAGGAAATCAATGATAGATAACAATTAATCAATTAAGGTTCAATTCAATTAAGCGCCGTTCTTGAACTCAAACACGAAAGTATAGTTAACCAACTGTCGTTGCGAAAACTAACTAAGTCTAAAGTCTAAAATTCCAAATCTCTTTGCAAATCCTACACAGTAAACCAGCAATCAATTCAAGTTTGATATGTTCACAATTCGATTAAACCAAATCTCTTTGCAGATAATCCAATTGCTCACCCTAGGTTTTATCAGATTACTCAATTGCACTGTCGTGCCTAATCGATTAATCTAGGTTCTATGTTCTAAGTGATCAGGTTAGAAATAGCTTTGAGAACAACCTATGGTGAAGAACTATTCAGATTTTGAACCCTAACAAATCAATTATCATAAATCAGAGAAATCCATATGAGAAATCCCTAAACCTAAAATGAGACTACTCAGACATGATTGATGAGAAACAAAGCATAACTGAATAAATCATGAAATTAAACAAAAGAATAAAAACAAGGGTTCGGGATCTTCTCTATGATGAACAAAGTCTTGGATCCGTCTCCCTCACAAAAGCTCTCAAATCTCAATGGTGGCTCAAGAATAATAGTCAAAAGTAAAGTCTGCAGCCCCCTTGACCTAATGACTAAAAACTACTTAAATAGGTCTAAAAACACGAGCTGGGCTTCTTTTGTAAATAAAGAGGATGATTGGGCTTCTTATGGGTTTCCTTGAAAATCTCTTCTGCGCGTTGATTACGTCGGTATCGATCGATACCATGATGGTGTCGATCGATACTCGGAATGGTGTCGATCGATACTCGGAATGCTGTCGATCGATACTCGGAATGGTGTCGATCGATACTCAGGCTTCAAAACGGGTACTTTCTTCGGTTTGCTCCAAAAAGGCTCCAAATGTCTCCAAAATCTCCAATTTCGTCCCAAACGTGCTAAAACCTGAAAAGACTCTAAAATGATAGAAAAAGCACTAGAAAGACTCGATAAAACGACTTATATCATGGCTAAAAACGGGTAAAATCCATGATATATTATTTATAGGTATTTGGAGCATAACCTATATTTTTGGAATGTTTGGAGCCTTAAGAAATGGGGACCTTGGAGTTACTTGTTCAGGTGAAGAACATCACAGAAAGCTTCCCGAGAAGCTTCACAGGGGAGGCATAAACCATAGCATCGACTATACACGGTCGATGCAACTCCACGGGACCAGACTAAGCGACATCGACCAAAGCATCGACTATGAGGGGTCGATGCTGAGCCGCAACGAAGATCATCGATGCAAGCATTGACCAGGAGTGGTCGATGCTCTTTCTTAGCATCCACATCGACCCAGAGCATAGACCATGGGTGGTCGATGCTGACGTTCCGGGTGAAAAATGAAACTTCAGTTAATGCATGATTCAAGTTATGGAAGCTCGGGATTTGCAAAATTGATCTTCTAGAAGCTTCTGGGCACGACGTTGTCTACTCCAAGACCCCTAACTCTATGTAAACACATGTAATCCCACTAGAAACAAGTTTCAACTTTTTCTGCCTTATTTCTCATATCAAATAAATTGTTGTTCTTCTAGGTCTATTTCTTTCTTATGCTTTTGTTTATTCTTATGTTTTGATTTACTTTACTGTTCTTAGTTCTTAGTTTTATAGTTTATTGCTTTATGATTCCTAATCCCTATCTCACCGGAACCCAACGGTAGATAAGGGAGTAGATTTTTAGACAACGAAGGGTGGTGGTCGATGATGGGATCTACGAATTAGGATTCAATATGTTTGAGTGTTCTTAATCGATCTAGCTACTCTAATAAGCAATCTTAATGCTAAGTTATGTCCTATGGGATATGATTAAGTGTATAACCAAATCTTGTAGGTGTGGTTATACGATTAGAAGCTCTTAGCACCACGAGAGTGGGTTAAAATTTCAGATCTGCATATTAGAGAGAATTAGCTATGGTCGAGTTTGTTGTTTGATACAGTACCTCAATGCTTGCCTAGTTGTGGCCAAGCTAGGTATTGATATCGGGAATACATCGTCACGAGAGTGGGATTGTATTCTAGAAACGGATCTATCATTCAGTTTGTGTCATGGACACGTTATTACAAATAGAGACCCTATTGTGTATCGTTTGCCGGTGTGACAACTCAAACAATGTGTCTAGCACACGTGAAAGTAATTGATGATGGGATTGCGCGTAATGCGTGAAAGTCACCACGAAAGTGGGTCCGACATAGTGATTAGCATACCACGAGAGTGGACTAACCTATAATTGATATCCCTAGATTGACAAACCCAAACTATTAGGTAGAACATAAATCTTAAATCTAGATTTTTTATAAATCGACTATCACCCAATTCTTTGTAAATATTTATTTATGTAATTTAATTACTTTATTTATTTAATTTATTTAATTTATATTATTTATTTATGTTATTTATTTTAGTTATTTAATTTACTTTATTTATTTTATGTAATTTAATTTATGTTATTTATTTTATTGTTATTTAATTTATGCAATTTAATTTAGTAATTTAATTTATGCAATTAAATTTAGTAATTTAATTTATGCAATTTAATTTAGTAATTTAATTATGCAATTTAATGTATACTTTATTTTATTTTATTTATTGCTTTAGTAGTTTAGTTTTATTTCATGTCTTTATTTATTTTCTTGTTTAGTAGATTAGGAACCCCCAAAGCTTAATTTTCATGCCTAGATTAGATCTGCATTTGCATTATCTGTGTAGTTATTCCATATCTCTGTGGATCATCACCCGTTTATACTACAATTGCATCGACTGTGCACTTGCGGTCCATATGGATTAAACTCTCGAGACTACCCTATAGGTAGCGCTTGGATGAAACCTGAGAATGGGAGATAGAGCTTCATTCAAAAATCTTATATCATATCTCGCCCCGACCAGCCGTTGTCGAGGAAGCTACACAGGATGCTTCTCTATTTTTGTCTTCTACTGTAGTTGTCTATTATAGTGAAGAGGAGCAAAACAACGTTGCTTTGTTTTGCTGTTTTTGAATCTGAGTTGGGCTACTGGATGATGAACTGGGCTTTCTTGCTTAGTCTGAAATCATTCTTGAACTGCAGACCAGGAGATTAAGTTGTTGCCAAGATATGTACAAAAGCCACCTGTAGATCTTCTTGTAATCTTGCAGCCAGCCCAATCACTACCAGAATAAACACTCAAAGTGAAATCAGTGTGTTTACAAAAAGTGATGCCCATTGTTACCATTCCTTTTATGTATCTCAAGATCCTTTTCAGAAGCTTATAATCTGACCATGAGGGAGCGTGCATTTTCTGACACACATAGTTCACTGCAAATTGTATGTCAGGACGTGTTAGAGTCAAATACTGAAGCTTACCAGCTAAGATCCGGAAGTATGAAGGATTTGAGAATAATTCCTCTTATTCCTGCATTCTGTTAAGTTGAACTAGTAGAGGAGTGGACATTGGTTAACAATCACTCATAGCTGCAGTAATTAACAAGTCCTCTACATACTTTTGTTGAGATAAGAATAAGCCATCAATGTGAAATTGAGCTTGAATCCCAAGATAATAAATGCAATTGACCCATATCCTTCATTCTGAATGTATTATTTAATTCTCTGAGTAGACTCTGCATTGTCTCTGAGTTCTTACCTGTTATAGCCATATCATCAACATAGAGCAGCAATAAGATAGTGTTCCCATTTTGGCTGTACACAAATAAGGATGGAACTGAAATGCTGCACTTAAAACCAAATTCAATCAAGAAGTTGTTGAACTTATCAAACCAAACCCGAGGAGATTGTTTTAAGCCATACAGAGACATATGAATATGACAAAGATGATCAGACTTACTCTCATCAACAAAGCCTGTTGGCTATTTCATGTAGACTATTTCTTTCAAATCACCATGTAAAAACGCGTTCTTGACATCCATTTGTTTGACTTCCCATTTCATCACAGTGACAGTATGCAGGACTAATCTAACTGTTGCCGATCTTACCACTAGACTATATGTCTCAAGGTAATCTATACCTTCTGCTTGATTAAATCCTATAGCAACTACCCTTGATTTCCGCTTATCAAGAGTTCCATAAGCATTCAGTTTTGTTTTGAACACCCACTTGCTTCCTAAGACATTCATTTGAGGAGTTAAAGGCACTAAAGACCAAGTTTTTGTTTCTGAACAATTTCTGATTTCTTCTTCCATTGCACTGGTCCATCCTGGATCCTTTAATGCTTCTTTCACTGTTAGTGGCACGAAATAGGCTTGTTTATGTGTAAGAAGTTCATATCTTGGATTTAGCTTCACTGTTTTTTATTTTGCATTAGTAGTCAAGGGATGAGATGTTGTTGTTAGAGCTGCAGAATGAGTAACCGTCCCACTAGGAAAAGAGGTAAAGATGTTGCCTATAGAAACAAGGTTTAAGCTTGCCGTACACTCAGAACTCTCCTCTTCAGTAGTGGTGATCAGCTCATTTTTTTTATTGCATCCTGATTTTTTCTGAAACTGTAGCTTCTTCTTATTCTTCTTAGTGTACAGGTTGTTGATTTTCTTGTAAAATTGGTTCAGTTACAAGTTGAAAGCTGGAACAGCAGCAGGTTGTGACTGAATTGGTATTGGATCAGTGTTGACAACTTCCATTTCAGCATCACTTTGTGTAGTTGAAGCATGTCTGATTTCATAACTCTTTAGCCTAGATTGAATCAGACTTCTTGTGTTGAAATCTGTCTCGTTTTGATACATGTCTTTGAATGGAAGGTGACCTTCATCAAACACAACATTTCTGCTTATATAGACAGGCCCTGTTGGAAGATAGAAGCATATATACCCTTTCTACTTTGCATTATAATCCAAGAAGACACACCTCAAAGACTTTGGATCAAACTTATTTGCAGCATAGTCCCTAAAGGTTGAAAAACAAGAGTGATAGCATCATATTTTACATGTTTTCTTGCATGCATTTAGCTTAGTTTTATGTGTTCTAACTAGCATTTAAGATAGTTTTAATGCATTAATTGCATTTATTCAATGTGTTTATAGGTACTTGGAGGAAATCATACACTTTTAGAGTGTTTTGGAGCCTTAAGAAGCTATAGGGACTTTGGAGTTACTTTCTCGGGCCAAGAACATCATGGAGAGACATCTCAAGAGCCCCATAAAGGAAGCAGCGGTCCTAGCATCGACTAGGAGCGGTTGATGCTCACTATGAGCAGGTCATCGACAAACAGCATCGCCCAGGGCGGTCGATGCAACTCCACGACCCCGAACTTGAAGCCGACGACGAAGACATCGACACAAGCATCGACCGTGCATGGTCGATGCTCTCCCTGAGCCTCAATATCGACCAAGAGCATCGACCAAGGCTGGTCGATGTTGACTCGCCCCGGCAGAAATGGAAACTTCCGTTTTTACGAAATACAAGATATGGAAGCTTTGGGGTTGCGAGTTAATACCTTCTAGAAGCTTCTAAAGACGCCCTAGACTCCTCCAAGCCTCCTAAACTCTATATAAACTCATGTATTCTCACTATAAACAATCTTAGACTCCCTACCCACCTTTTGTCTCATCTTCATTAAAGAGTTCTTCTTTTTAGGTTTCTTTCTTTCTTATGCTTTTGTTTATGTTTATGTTTATGTTTTGATTTACTTTCAGTTCTTCGTTTAGTTTATTGTCTTTCGTTTTTCTATACCTATGCCCTATCTCTTCCGTAACCTCGCAGAGGGATAAGGGAGTATATCCTTTAGACCACGAGGGTGGTGGTCGATGATGGGATCTACTTCATAGGATTTTCATTATGTTCGTTTGTTCTTGACCGATCTAGCTACTCTAATATTCAATCTTAATGCTAAGTCATATCCTATGGGAGATGCTTAAGGTTATAATCGAGAGATTATACGAATAAAAGCTCTTAGCACCACGAGAGTGGGTTAAAATTCAAATCTGAATATTAGAGAGTACTAGCTAGTATCGAGTTTGGTGTTTGATAGAGTATCTTAAAGCTAATCTAATTGTAGCCAAAGTTAGATTATGATCTCAGGAATACATCACCACGAGAGTGGGATTGTATTCTAGAAATAGATCTGTCATTCAGTCTTCGTCTTAGACACACTCTAATGCAAGCTAAACACTTGGTTAATCGGTTGGTAGTGTGACAACGCCAGTCGATGTGTCTCTCACACATAAGAGTAATCGATGATGGGATGCGTTTAACACGTGAAGGTCGCCACAAGAGTGGGTCTGACACAGTGACTAGTTCCACGAGAGTGGCCTGGCCTAGCCTAACTTCGAATATCCCTAGATTGACAACATAAACTGAAAAGGTAGAATATAAATCCTATAATTTAGAATTCATAATAATCGACTATCACCCAATTCACTGGAAATATTTATTTAAATATTTTATTTATGTTTATTTATTTATGTTATTTATATTTCTGCAATTTAATTTACGCAATTTAATTTATGCACTTTATTTTATGTACTTTAATTTATGTTATTTATTTTATGCAATTTAATTTAAGTAATATATTTTATGCAATTTAATTTATGTTATTTAGTTTATATTATTTAATTCATGCAATTTATTTTAAGTTATTTATTTTATTTTATTTTATGTTTTATTTATTTTAATTACATATAGTTTAGGACACAACCCCCTTCTAATTTTATTCCGCCTAGATAAGATTTGCATTTGCATTCTCTGTGGATCGATCTTGTACGTACTACAATTGCATGACTGTGCACCTGCGGTCTTCTGGGTTAAACTCTCGAGACTATTCTTTACTAGCGCTCGGGTGAAACCTGCGAAGAAAATAACATAAGGTGAAAACTTCACCCAATTTCCTGATGACCAAAGAGCAGCCAAATGTCCTCTGTGAACTGTATTTTATGTAAGACTTCAAATGGGCTTGCCTTATCTTCAACTGTTGTAGCAAAGAGCAAGTTTATCAAGAAACTAGATGTGAAAAACGCCTCTACCCAAAAATTATGTGGAATTCTGCTTTAAAACATCATGGATAATCCCACCTCAGTGACATGTCTATGTTTTCTTTCAACAAAACCATTTTGATGTGGAGTGTGAGGACAAATGATGTATTGTCTTATGCCAGAAATTGTTTACTTGTAAATTCTCCTCCTCCATCACATTGACACACACCAATTTTTGAATTGAACTGATTCTCAACCATTTTCTAAAAGGTTTGAAATGTATACATATAAAATATAACTTGCATTTAAGTGGATAAAACCAACAAAATCTTGAGAAGTTATCAATGAAGAGTACATAGTAATGAAAACCCTGAGATGAAGCTATAGGAGCAGGACCCCACAAGTCACTATGTATTCTTTCTAATGGCCTTGATGCAGAAAAAGATGATGCAGAAAATGGTAAACGACTAGCTCTTTCCTAGATGGCATGCCTCACACAGTCCACTAGAGAGCTTATTTATGCAGATAGCTTTGTCTTTAGATAGTTGATGGAGGATCTTGTCATTGGGATGACCAAGTCTTTGGTGCCATACTTCAAAACTTGCAGCAACTTGTCAATTTGAGTAGAAAACCTTAAACTTCTGATCATCCAAGATGTACAATCCTTCAAGATTTCTTCCCTTTGTCAGGAGCTTCTGTATGCCCTTATCCGTGACAACAACCCCATTAGAATTAAAGGTGAAAGCACAAAGATAGTCTGTTGTGAGCTTTGACATAGACAACAATGATTTAGCAATATCAGGGCATACTTAAACGTCACTAAGAGGTAGATTATCGTAGGTGGAGGGAATACTTGTAGAGTCAGTGTGGGTAATAGGTAAGAAATTACCATCACTTACCATTAGTGTGTCAAACACTTGGTATGTTTGAGCCTGCTGAAGACGTTGAGCAGAGTTGGTGATGTGTTCAGTGGCTACAGTATCTGGATGCCATTCATGACCCTGACTCTTTGTCACATATGTTATCCAAAGAGCAGCAAGGTGAGCAGAAGGCAAGTCTTTAGCCTGATATGTGTTGTCAAAGCGATGCCAACATTTCAAGGCATGATGTCCCATTCTACCACATATCTGGTATATTGGTCGACTTTCTAGCTGTGAGAGTGTCCTGAAGATAAGAATTATGGGTGAAGTCCCTCTTGTAGAATAGTTGCTTTTGTCCCTGATGGATCTTCCATATAAACCACCTCTGCCTCTATTGTTAGTATAGCTTGCTTGATTCCGATGCATGACAGTGTTGAATGCTAAGTGTGGTGAGACAGTGAGGCTAGTGTCATAGCTGGTAATTCTGTTGTCAAAACTTGTTAACCTAGGAACCACATCAAGGTCCATCCATGATCCCTTCAATACTTGTCTTTATAGACTTATATTCCTTCCCAAGACCATGTAAAGCGGCAAAGATCTTCATCTTCTCATGAACTAAACTTCCAATGGAGGTAAGTTAGTCACACATCTCCTTTCTCTCCTTTAAGTAATCAAACATTGTTTTATCTGTTTTAGCCACAGTTCGTAGTTTTCTTTAAAGCTCAAACAACCTTGATGAAGACACTCTGTTGAAGTGTTTTCCCAAGCAAAACCAGACATCACGAGACGTAGCAGCATCAACCACCACACTCAGAATGTCTTCTGAAAAAGAACCAAGGAGCCAAGACTTCATAACTTGATATGTTCTCACCCAAGTCTGATATTCTGGATTTGGAGTCTCTTCTACTCTACCATCAACAGTTGGAACTCGAAGTGTTGTTGTTGGTGGTGGAATAGCTCCGGTGATAAACCCCAGCAGCCCTTGACTGGAGAGAAAAGTCTCAAATGGAGATTTCTATAAAAGATAGTTTTTCTCAGTGAGTTTTATTGCAACACAGTTTGAAATGGGCATGATATATAGGTTGATTGTAAGGATCCATGGCTCTGATACCATAAAGAGAAACGAAAGAGAGGTGGCGGAATGATATCTTATTGATTCATAAAGTTTCAGCTTAACCGTTACAAATGAATAGCATCTTACTTTTATACAAGCAATGTAAAACCCTAATCAACGGTCAAATGAAATGATAAGATTTGCTTTTTGATGATTCCCTGATAGATTCCATATTTTACGTATTCTAACCATTATTTATCGAATTTTTTTGAGTCTTTTATACTTTTAGAGTCTTTTGGTCCCTTGTGAAGTCTTTATAGATTTTAGGTTGATTTGGAAGAGAATTTTGAACTTTGGGACGAAAACGCGGTTATGGAGATGTAGGATTGTGCATAAGGGTCAGAAGTTTGCCATTCGTTGAGTATCTTCCTGATATCCGATTTCAATGATTTTTGGATAAAGGATATCCCTTTGAGTTAGCTTTCATTTGGGACCAGTTTCATGTCATTATCATCGGTGGTTGAAACGTTATGCTCGTTTTACTGAAGATGGGTCAATTTGGCCAGTAGTCGAAGCAGATCGACCAATGGATCGACCAGAGGATCAACCGATCCAGTTTTTTGTGAGATTTGCAGATCGACTACGACAACCAGGCTCGACCGATCCACACCCAGATTGACCTGCAGATTGACCAGTTCAGAACTAGATCAACCGATCCAGCCCAAAAACGAGAAAATAAAAAAGAAAAACTTCCAGATTTGCCCCAGATTGTCCTTATCTCTCCTAAGGGTTCGACCAAAACATGTTTAGAACTATAATAATGGTTAAGCCATTATTTAGGTTATGCTTTCGTCTCTATTCCTACTTTTCATATCTCATCTCTCAGGAAAGATTTCTTACACTCTTTCTCTTATTTTAATCAATAATTATGTTGTTTTAGTTATTCATTGCTTGTTTATCTCTTGCTATGTCTGAGTAGTCTCCTAGTTAGGTTTTAGGGTTTCAAAAGATTTCATGAATTAGACATAGATAGGGATTTATCATTGTTATCTTCACTTATCGTTGTGTTCATTGCTTAGACTAAATTGATCGCTTAGTCTCTGAATTAGGGTTTAATCTGTTCACCAGAAGTGTTATAGGTTGCTTGATAGAACATAGGTGAGCGAATTTTTCTTAGCCAACGAAAGCTGATGTTAAGGCAATTCGTGAACAAATTGAACTTACTTGTTAATGTTTGTCTAGAATTATGAGTTCAAACGATAGTTTTGAATCTTACGTTGCTAAATAAAGTGATTGATACCACGACAATGGATTGATTATATATTTCTGTTTGAGTTCAAGATTTGAGTTTAATTATTTCCTGAATAATTGTCTGATTCATGATCTGTGATTTCCTGTGAATATCCTCAAAGTCAAACGCTTTTTATTTCATAAGTTACAACCGCTAGTTTTAGTTTCCTGTTCACTTGATAACCAATCTTTTTTTTTTGTCTTACCTTCTTAATCACTCTCTATAATTTGTAGCGCAACATTTGATCCTCGTGGATTCGATTCCT
This sequence comes from Boechera retrofracta, assembly GCA_015832515.1. Lineage (NCBI taxonomy): Eukaryota > Viridiplantae > Streptophyta > Magnoliopsida > Brassicales > Brassicaceae > Boechera > Boechera retrofracta. Next base: position 54,022 of record JACCIV010005697.1, on the reverse strand, counting down.
AAGTATTACAACTAATTAGGGTTATTTGAGTAGACCCGGCTGAAAAGCCTAACTATCAATTTGGCGCCATTGCTAGGGATCAATAACATTGCCTTCAGATTTGAGACTGATATTTACTCTAAGATCATACTAATTTCATTTTATTTTTGCTTGCTTGTGTGTTTCAGGTGCATGCCTAGAAGGAGTGAAGGCTCTGAAAACCTCCTGCAACTGACCAACCAAGAGCTTGCGAGAACAAAATGTGTTAATAGAAAAGCGAAGAAAGAGCAGTCAAGACTAGCCAAATAGGCGATAACCTTGACAACCAGGCACTAGCTGATGAACAACAGAATATGCGACAAGAGTTGCAATAGTTGCTACAGCAACAACAACTACAGCAGCAGCAGCGTACCATTGGGGATGTTGACATTCCTCATGTTTTCTACCAGAACAGAGCTGTTGTTTGTCTGCCAGAGATTGCACGGCAAGACTATGAAATCAAGCCTCCTATGATTGGTTTGATGAAGCAGCATCTATTCCATGGGTTACCTGCTGAAAACCCAATGGACCACATAGAGAATTTTGAACAGATTTGCAGTACTACAAAGTCAAATGGGGTGCCTGCTGATTACCTCAAGTGCAAGTTGTTCCCTTTTTCTCTATCAGAGATAGCACTAAGATGGCTTAAGTCACTTCTTGTAGGCTCATTAAGGTCATGGGCTGAATGCTGAGCTGCTTTCATAGACCACTTATACACCAAATCCAAGACTACTTATCTGAGGAACAAGATCACTTCTTTTGGACAATATTCAGGAGAGTCTTTCTGTGAAGCTTGGGAGAGATTCAAGGAATGCCGCAGATAATGTCCTCATCATGGATATTCAGATGAACAGATTCTCAGCATCTTCTACGATGGGGTTAACTGGGACTACAAGAATGCTCTCAATGCTCCTAGTAATGGAGATTTCATGACTCAGGCCACAGCAGGAGCATACCAATTGATATAGAACTTGGCTGCAAGTTCTAACACTCGTGTCCATAGTATGAACGCTCCAACAAGGTCAGTAGTGTTGAGTCTTAGAAGATTGATGAGCTGAATGCAAAAGTGAGTATGTTGATGAAGGCAAATCAGAGGGGTGTTCAGCTTTGTGAAGATGGTACTGAGACTTGGGAAAGCGCTGAGGAGCTGCATGAAGTGAGCTATGTAGATTGATAGCGTGTATATTTACATGATTTCATGCATTCATTTAGTATAGTTTTATGCATTCTAACATTCATTTAGGATAGTTTTAGTGTATTTACATATGTTTATGTGTTTATAGGTACTTGGAGCAAAACCTATGCTTTTGTAGTGTTTTGGAACCTTAAGAAGCTATGGGGACTTTGGAGTTACTTGTTCGGGCCAAGAACATCACGGAAAGCTTTCCGAGAAGCTCCACAAAGGTGGCATCGACCAAAGCATCGACCGTGCACGTGCGATGCAGTTTTTGATAATCACATCGAGCCAGAGCATCGACCGTGCACGGCCGGTGCAGTTTCTGCGCAGAATAAGGAAACTTCTGATTTTGCGCGATTCAAGATAAGGCAACTTGACATTCTCGTTTCTGAGACCTTAAGAGGACGATTTGGGTTGCTCTAAAACCCTAATATTATATAAACACATGTATGCTCATTGTAAAAGGGTTCCCCACTTTTGAGAACCACTAATTAGAGAGAAAAGTCTCAAAACTCTTTGTTCTTAAGTTTTATTTATGATATTGCTTTAGTTCTTCTTCTTGTTCTTATTTTACTTTAATTTACACTTTTGTTTATTGTTTATCATGTCTTCTATCTCATATCCTACTGTCACCTTCGGAGGTATGAGAGAGTAGTTCTTTTAGATCTTTAGGGTGGAGATCGATGATGGGATCTACTAATTAGAGATTGATATTTCTATGTTCTTGACCGATTAGCTACCTTTTATATGTTCCTAATGATAGATCTACTCCCATGGGAGTGAATTAAGAGCTTGGCCGAAAATAACATGTGTGGCCAAGTGTTTTGGGAATTCTCTACATCACGAAAGTGGGTAGAAGTTTCGGATCTACATACTGAATCATAGTTAATCGATAAATCTATTATTACTTGTGAGCTTATCTAAATTAGCTTTGATCAAATTAGTTTAGCATCTTAGAGTTTGATACCACGAGAGTGGATTAAGATCTCGGAACTAACCATTAAGAGATTGTCTACTTTGTAGAGTTGCAATTGCTAGTCAATCCGGTTAGTAGAGATTGTTCCTAATGCTTGTGAAGCACCACGAGAGTGGGGTTTTATATAAGGTACCATGAGAGTGGACTAATCTATAAACAAAATCTCTAGATCGATAGATACTAACGAAAGGTTAAAGAACATCAATTCTCGTATTAGAAGATTTTCGGATTCGTTCTCATTCACCCTTGGGATCGTTTTCTTTATTATCGTTTAATTGCTATTTAATTTAAGTTATTTTATTTATACTATTTAATATATGTTATTTATTTCATGTTATTTCAATTAAGTAATTTAATTTATGTTATTTACATTACGCAATTTAATTATGTACTTTATTTTATGCACTTTAATTTATGCACTTTAATTTATGCAATTTAATTCAGTAATTTATTTATGCAATTTATTTTATGTCATTTAATTTATGTTATTTAATTTACGCAATTTACCTTATTCTATTTAATTTACGTTAATTAATTATTGCTTATTTAATCATTGTTTATTTAATTATTGCTTATTTATTTTATGCATTTTAGATAGTAGAATTAAAACTCCAAAACCTTTATAATTTGCCTAGATTAGATTCACCCTTATATTTTCTGTGTAGTTATTCTCAGTCTCTGTGGATCAATCTCGAAGCACTACAATTGCATTGAATGTGCACTTGCGGTCACATCGGGTTAAACTCTCAAGACTACTCTTTAGTAGCGCTCGGATAAAACCTGGTGAGGAGGTGAAACAATCCTCCGCATCATGAATGATGCGGCGTTGTACGTTATGAAAAAAGGAGGAGATGTGTTAATCGTAAGCTTATACATTGATGATATCATCATCACAGGGAGCAATGTTCATCTTATCAACACATTCAAGTAAAATAAGAATAACGAATTCGAGATGACGGATCTTGTATTGTTGAATTACTTTCTTGGGATGGAAGTAATCCAAGACAATCGCGGCATATTTCTTTCATAAGAAAAATATGCAAAACTTATTGATAAGTTTGGAATGAAAGAAAGCAAGAGTGTAAGCTCTCCACTTGCACCACAAGGAAAAAGAGTAGAAGATGACAAAGAATATGGAGATCCGACGAAGGATAGGAGCACTGTTGGAGGGCTTTTGTATTTGTGTGCATCAAGACCTGATGTGATGTACGCAAGCTTCTATCTCTCAAGATGCATGTCATCACCACGTATGAAGCACTATCAAGAAGCCAAACAGATCTTACGATACGTCAAAGGAACATCAAGCTATGGAGTACTTTTTACAAGTGTGGAAACACCACGATTAATAGGCTACTCGGATAGCGATTTGGGTGGTTCTACTGAAGACAAGAAAAGCACATTAGGCTATGCTTTTAGTCTTGGATCGGCTATGTTTTGTTGGTAGTCAAGTAAGCAGCAAACGGTGGCTCAATCAATGGCAGAGGCAGAGTATATCGGCGTGTGTGACCCACAAACTAAGCCGTATGGTTACAAAGACTGTTTGAGGAGTTTGCAGTAAAGCCTGAAGAAGGCATTCCCATCTTATGTGACAACAAGTCCGCGATAGCAATTGGAAAGATTCTGGTGCAGCATAGAAGAACAAAACACATAGAGATCAAGTACCATTATGTATGTGAAGCCGAGCACAAAGGACTCATTCAAATGGAGTATTGCAAAGGTGAAGATCAACTTGCAGATATTTCACAAAAGCATTAAGCGTTTCAAGATTTGAAGAGTTAAGGAAGAGGCTCGGTGTTGGAAGCAAACTCAATTAAGGGGGAGTGTTAAAGTGTAATTGAGTTTGGATCTATCGCTCCAATGTGGATCAATCGATCAAATGTGGATCGATCGATCCCACAATGTTACGCATTTTTTAGTGTTAAGTGAATCGATCGTTCCAATGTTAGATCGATCGATCCGAGTTACAGTTACACATGAAAAGTTGTGTTTGTTAAGTAAAAAATTGTGTTGTTTTGTTTGTATTTCTTCATGTTCATATAAAGTCATTGTAATGGTCGTGCAAACACAATGTTGTTATATACATATCAATAAAGAAGAAGAAAAGTTCTGTTTCTATTCTCGTTACTCTGTAAGAAAAGTTCTGTTTCTATTCTCGTTACTCTATAAGAACTGTTTTTCTTACTTCTTGTTTGAGAAACTCAGTTTTCACCAACAGTAACAAGAGTTCTTGCGCCTCTTCGGCCTCATGTTCAGGAAAAGAAGAGCTCTACAACAGACAAGAGAGGTAAAACAAATGAATTAGAACTTCGCCACACAATTTTTAAGTATGATACAGAGGTTCTCAGACTAAAAAGGGTTAATAATTTGCAGGAAGAAGTATTGGGTATTGTGGAATTATCGCAATAATAGCGGTTCTTACTAGTCTTAAGCAAACTACCCGAACCTAATGGACCGAATCGGAACCGAACCGAAAAAAGAGGAACTAGAACCGAACCGAACTGACAAAAGAACCGAATGGATCTTAAATTTTAAATCGAAAGAACCAGAACCGAACCCGCACCGAACCGAAAACCGAATGGGTACCCGAAATATAATTATGTACATAAAATATTAATTATATTTTGACTTGATATAACCCAATTATCTAATATTACAATTATAAATCTGAAGATATCAATTAGTTTTAGATTGAAATAACCAAAATACTCAAAAATAATCAATATATCCGCAAGTTTTTAGTTACATTTTTCAAAATTTAACCAAATTTTATTCAAATTTAACCATTTTTAGATTTTTTTTAATAATTTGGATACCCGAAACCGAACCGATATCAAACCGAACCCGAACCGAAATTCTAAAATACTCGAATGGATCCTAAACCCCTCTACCAAAATACCCGGAACCGAATGGATTCTACCCGGAACCAAACCGAATACCCGAATGCCTAGACCTATTTCTTACTTTCATTAATATTTTGGTGTTTATTGGCTTCATCAAAGTATATGCTTCAATCAACCCTATGATGTAGAGAGTAAAGGCTTATTTCTTTTTTTTTCCGTTGGTAGTGCAGAGTACTCTGATTCTGATGGTCAATTCATGTTACGGTTTGATCTTGGTATGATCTTAATGGCAACCGATGACTTCTCTTCTGAAAATACGCTTGGCCAAGGTGGATTTGGTACGGTCTATAAGGTAATAATAACCTTTTCCCTAATAATGAGTTCTTTATCAACCTTGGCCTTTTATGGGTAAATTAATATATCTTGAGAATGGGTTTCAGGGGACATACCCAAACGGGAAAGGTTTAGGACAAGGAAATATGGAGTTTAGGAATGAGGTTTCACTCTTGACAAGACTCCAACATAGGAATTTGTTAAAGCTTCTTGGGTTCTGTAATGAAGGAGATAAAGAGATTCTTGTCTACGAGTTTGTCCCCAACTCAAGTCTTGATAACTTTATCTTCGGTGAGCCTTCGAAAAACAGCGGCAATTGTTATAGTTTTAGAAACTTTTAGCAAAACATTGTTTCAGTAAACTCTGCAGATGAAGAAAAGCGTTCGCTTCTTACATGGGAGGTGAGGTTCAGAATTATAGAAGGCATTGCTCGAGGTCTTCTTTATCTTCATGAAGATTCTCAGCTGAAGATTATTCACAGAGACTTGAAGTTGAGTAACATACTTTTAGATGCAGAGATGAACCCTAAAGTTGCAGATTTTTGGACATCGGGGTTGTTCGACACTGACGAGACTCGAGCTGAAACAAAACGAATAGCTGGAACCGGTAAGAAATATATATCAATAAAATTTGAAGACACATTTAAATGCTCAGTTTTTAAAACAGAGTCTTGCAGACATTTAAACAATCATGAATTAATCAATAACCAACGTATACGTCACCTATATACCGAGGGCTTATAGACTTAGTGCCTCTTTAGAGTCGCTTTAGACTGCAAATATCGAAGCCACATTGTTCTCGAAGCTTCCTCTTCCTTAACGACGAAAACATTCGAAGAAGTGTATAGTCAGAAACGAGGTAAACAAAAATTAGAAGTTTGGAGACATCTCTTTCATTGTGTTAAGAGAACCACGTCTGTACCTTCTCTACCCAACTTCCTTTCGGAGAGATTATAATTGATCCTCTCTTGATAGAGAATCCAAGAAACGAGATCATCAAGTTGTCAAGATTGGTTTGTATTGTTCAAGAGAATCCAACAAAGAGACCAACCATGAGCTCTGTAATAGCTTTGTTTGGTAGTGAAACTATCATCATTCCTTTACCCAAAGCTCCTACTTTCACTGGAAATCAATCCCAATCTGAAAGTGGTACAATGTCAATTTGCGGCGATGTTGTCACGGAGTTGGCTTGTCGTTGAGTTAATCAGAATGTTGTTTCCGAAAGCAAACTATACATTTTATCTTGTGGTCTTGAGATATCTTTCCTTTTGGTAAATAGAAAATTTTATGTATGAAGTCTGTGTATAACTTCAGCTCAAAGCATATATAAACCACATATTGATTTATCTATAAATCTAAGATATTTTATTTATCAAATCAAATTGTAAAATTGTTAATAGTAAAAACTTATGAAACAAATTTTTAAATTATTTATATTAATATTACATTTCTTTCTGTGAATTTTTTTTTTTCCAGCTATCTTCGTGTGCTTAATTTTTTTATTATTTCAACAAAACGGATATGATAATTGAAAGGCTTGCAGAAATAGCACATGGTGATAAATTAATATGCAGCAATAGCACATTCGTGATAATTGGTTAAGAAGGTAACTTTTTACTCTTTTCCGACTGATTTACCTTTATCTTCTCCCTGACACAAAAGTTTCGAAATCAGTTAATGCGATGTTTTCACGGAGTTGACTTGTCGTTGAGTGATAAAGAGGAGATAATCGATAGAGCAATGGTGAAAGATGTTTTCTGTATGTCTTTATGAGTCTCCTTACAAACGATTATATAGGAATAAAGAGAAGCTAATTTTCCTAATTTACAGTGATACAGAATCGATGATTGAGAGCAAATCACTAAAAAATCACGAACGACTTGATTACGTAACATACGCTATATCCTTGACATCCCTCCTCAAGTTGGAGCATGTATGTCCATAATGATCAACTTGCCATTATGTGCTTCCAACTCTGAACGTCCAAGAGCCTTGGTGAGAATGTCCGCCAATTGTTGTGTAGTTGAAACGTGACGTGTGACTACATTCCGAGCCTCAATCTCATCTCTGATAAAGTGACAGTCTACACCAACATGGTTCGTACGTTCGTGAAGCACTGGATTCTTTGCTATATCAAGTGCGGCCTTGCTGTCTGAAAAGATCATCATTGGCGTGGTGTGTATATAGCCCAAGTCTGCTAATAAGCGTTTCACCCAAATAAGTTCTTGAGTCAATGCTGTCATTGCTCTATACTCTGCTTCTGCTGAAAAACGACTGACTGTTCGTTGTTTATTAGTTTTCCAAGATATAGGAGAAGACCCAAGTTGGACAAAGTATCCTGTTAGCGAGCGTCGTGTGGTGGGACAGCTTTTCCAGTCAGAATCGCACCATCCATTAATCTAAAAATTTGATGAGGAGTCGAGAAGTATGCCTTGAACAATGAGTAATCAGCGTTTGATTGCTGAAAACCATACTTCTTGAGTGCTTGTGAGAGCTTAGCAAACCAACAACGAGGTGCCTGTTTCAAACCATAAATTGATTTGTTAAGACGACAAACCTTATTCTTCTCAGCGGATTGAAAGCCTAGAGGTAACCGCATGTATACTTCTTCTTGCAAATCTCCATGAAGGAATGCATTGTGTACGTCCATTTGATGGACAGACCAGTTGCGTCCGACCGCATACTTAAGAAACAAGCGAACCGTATTCATCTTAGCTACTAGTGCGAATGTTTCGTTGTAATCTTCACCCGCTTTCTGTTTATTTCCAAGCACCACAAGCCTGGCCTTATGTTGTTCCAAGGTTCCATCTGATCTGTATTTAAATTTATATACCCACTTACAACCAATAGCTCGTTTTCCTGGAGGAAGTTCTGTTATTTACCAAGTTCTGTTCAATTCTTGAGCTGAAACTTCAGAAGACATCGCATCTCGCCAGTCTTTGTTCTTCACAGCGTCCACATATGACTGTGGCTCAGTGGCAACTGATATAGCAGCTTGAAACGCCTTATGAGAGGTAGACAAGCATGTCGAAGAAACATAGTTGGAGATTGGGTATAATGATGTCGCTGGGGATTCTGCATCAGAAGCTATGAGAACTCTGTTGGTGATGAATCCTTTGAGCTTGACAGAAGGTATTTTTCGGCGGTGACCCTTCCCAAGCTGCTCCACTGGCATCGAAGATAGAGATGCTGGCGTGGAAGACGGAGATGCCGACGTGGAAGCAGGAGATGACGGAGATGACAAATCCCGAGAAATTGGGGAAGAAGTTGGCGCTCTGGGTTTGTGTCTTACTTGTAGCCGAGTCCAAAATTGGAGAGGAAGTGAATGAATCTGCAGGTTCAGTCACGTGAATTGCAGAGGAGAAAGACGATCCTTCATTGGTAGCAACGTCGGGAAGAAGAGGTTGAGTGTGAAGTAGGCCCAGTCGAATTTTCTGCAACAATAACTTCAACCTCACTCTCGTCTCGATTTGTTGAAGCAAATGGAAATTCTGTTTCGAAAAATTTCACATCTCTAGACACAAAAAATTCTTCTGATTCCAGATAAAAAAGCCTCCATCCTTTCTGTCCATACGCATAACCAACAAATATGCACTTCTTTGATCTTGATTCAAATTTATCGCCTTTCATATTCTTGTTATGTGCATAACAAAGTGATCCAAAAACACGAAGATGCTTAGAACATGGAGCAGTCTGATACAGCATCTCAAAGGGAGTTTTTCCTTTCAAAACCGAAGAGCGTGTCCTATTGATAAGATAACCCACAACTAAGATACATTCTCCCCAAAATTGAACCGGTAATGACGCTTGAAATCTGAGAGCTCGAGCTACGTTGAGAATGTGGCGTTGCTTTCGCTCAACCCGACCATTTTGATTTGGCGTGTACACACACGAAGTCTCGTGAACAAACCCATTGTCTGCAAAGTACTGTGTGAGGCTCAAGAATTCAGACCCATTGTCACTACGTACTTTCTTCACTTTTGTATTAAATTGAGTTGACACCAGTGCAAAGAACTCTCGTAGCCGTGGCTGAGTATCACACTTCGGGTATTATCATCAACAATTGTGAGAAAGTAGCGAGCCCCAAAAAATGATACTTCTCTATACGGACCCCAAATGTCGCAATGGATTAAATCAAATGGATGTTCTGCATTATTAAAACTCACCGGAAAAGAATTCCTTGTTTGTTTGGCCTTCTGACAAGCATCACAAGGTTTATTGGAAGTAGAAACAGAAACACCAAAAATTGAATTTAAAACACGATCAGCTGGATGTCCAAAGCGTTGATGCCACAAATCATAAGTATCGTTCTTGTGAGTTGCAGCAGCAGCTACCATTTCCATTCCTCGATAGAAAAATGTCCCATTCTCACGTCTCCCCACTCCAGTCACCATCCTCGTAATACGGTCTTGGATCACAAGAAATTTATTTGCAAGTTGCACCATGCAGTTGTTTTCGTCTAGCAACTGTCCCACTGATATAAGCTCGGACTTTAACCCTTCTACATGGAATACAGACTTCAACACCAACTGTGAACTCAAGTGTATTGTTCCCTCTTGTGTAGCAAGACGTTCTGTTCCATCCGCTAGAATAACCAAGACTGGTTCTATCTTTCAAACACTTGACAATTTATCAAAATGGCCCGTCATATGGTGTGATGCACCCGTATCAAGAATCCAAGTGGAGGAATACATACCAGTCAACTGTTCTGTTGTAGGAGGAGTTCCAGCATTGAGGAGACGACGAACTTGCTCCCATTGTTTGTCCGTGAGACCAATTACACCATCACGATCTGTGTTGGTAATCATCAGCAGTGAAGCTGCCACTGAAGCATTCACTGCATTGGCCGTGGCACGAGGAGATTCAAATTCTGGTTTTACGATTGATCCATCGAGGAATCCGTAATTTTTTCGCGAGCAGAGAGCTGTTTTTATGCTAACAGCCCACTTATCATTATTGGAGCCTTTCAACAGTGGATACGAAATCACAGCCCCTGGATTATTGGCAGCTGTGAGATCATAAGGAGAGATGGTGCGTCTCACCTCCGTGCATTCCACCATAGAGTCAGAAGAGGCCATCTTCGATTTATATCAGATTTCAATTTGATGAAATCAGGTCAAGAAGCTTCGATTTTTCAAAGTTTCTGGGGTCAGAATACGAGAAAGAGATTTGTATTCGATGTTTTGTTTTGATGAAAAAAAATCAATGATTCATAGCTCTGATACCATGATAAAGAGGAGAGAATCGATAGAGCAATGGTGAAAAGATGTTTTATGTATGTCTTTATGACTCTCCATACAAACGATTATATAGGAATAACGAGAAGCTAATTTTTCTAATTTACAGTGATACAGAATCGATGATTGAGAGTGATATGCTCAAATTAATACCCTATAATGATACTAAAGCAGTTGCTGCAGTAAAGTTAGGGGTCGAACACAAGAACTCAAGAAAACTCACTCAGTAGATGAAAGATGCAGATTTTGCTAAGCAAAAAGTGAATGACGAGGAAACAAATGATCAAATTAAACTTAGGTTGAATTAATATGGATGGGAGCTAGGCTCAGGGAAATTCTCAGGAAATCAATGATAGATAACAATTAATCAATTAAGGTTCAATTCAATTAAGCGCCGTTCTTGAACTCAAACACGAAAGTATAGTTAACCAACTGTCGTTGCGAAAACTAACTAAGTCTAAAGTCTAAAATTCCAAATCTCTTTGCAAATCCTACACAGTAAACCAGCAATCAATTCAAGTTTGATAAGTTCACAATTCGATTAAACCAAATCTCTTTGCAGATAATCCAATTGCTCACCCTAGGTTTTATCAGATTACTCAATTGCACTGTCGTGCCTAATCGATTAATCTAGGTTCTATGTTCTAAGTGATCAGGTTAGAAATAGCTTTGAGAACAACCTATGGTGAAGAACTATTCAGATTTTGAACCCTAACAAATCAATTATCATAAATCAGAGAAATCCATATGAGAAATCCCTAAACCTAAAATGAGACTACTCAGACATGATTGATGAGAAACAAAGCATAACTGAATAGATCATGAAATTGAGTATAACAAAAGAATAAAAACAAGGGTTCGGGATCTTCTCTATGATGAACAAAGTCTTGGATCCGTCTCCCTGACAAAAGCTCTCAAATCTCAATGGTGGCTCAAGAATCAAAATCCCAAGTAAAGTCTCTCGTCCCCCCAACCTAATGATTAAAAGTTTGCTTAAATAGGTCTAAAAACACGAGGTGGGCCTCTTTGTAAATAAGGGAAAGTATTGGGCTTCTTTTGGCGAGAATTCTCGTCCTTGGATATCTATCTCCGCGTCAGTTGCGTCGGTATCGATCGATACCGGGATGGTGTCGATCGATACTCATGCTTCAAAACTTCGTCGGTATCGATCGATACTGGGATGGTGTCGATCGATACTCAGGCTTCAAAACGGATACTTTCTTCGGTTTGTTCCAAAAAGGGTCCAAATGTCTCCAAAATCTCCAATTTCGTCCCAAACGTGCTAAAACCTGAAAAGACTCTAAAATGATAGAAAAAGCACTAGAAAGACTCGATAAAACGACTTATATCATGGCTAAAAACGGGTAAAATCCATGATATATCACGCCCCCAGACTTAGCCTTTTGCTTGCCCTCAAGCAAAACAGAAAACTAAGTTAGAGAAAGAGGTTTGAAAAACCTTAGAGACCTGACCTGTTACCAAAATCGCTGTAATGACCTTTTTTCCCAAGCGCCCACTGCTGCCTGATCAGCTCCAGATCTAACCACCATGTACTTCTCCGTAGGAATCCCAACTTCCCAAGACTTCACTCATTATCTCATACCAATATTCATCCAAGCTCTCATCGCCAGTTTCATCGCTGCAATCAGTGTTCAAGAACCTTCTAGATTCTTGCTCATACAATATCATAGCCAAAGAACCATTTATTCAACAACATTTATTTCTCTCCGGTATTCTTTATCTCCCCCAGACTTATTTCATAATCAGTTCTCATTAGATTTCAACAGCGCAGGCTGAACAGCATATACAAATCAAGGTCCGAAACGCGAGTATTGATAGTGTTTGCTACCGAATCCCCGGTTCTTACCCTCTCAATGTATCAAAAGTCTTCGGTGAATAATGGGGTCATAGGAAATTTTCCTACCCCTCACTTCAGGCCTTCGTGTGATCATTCCTTATCCAAGTAGAATAATGGGGTCATAGGAAATTTTCCTACCCCTCTACTCGGCGGAAATCATTTCATCTTTTATATAGATTTTACCTGTTTTAACGCAAATATGTATCCAACAATTTTCACGGGAGAGATATACAACAATTTTCAAGCATGATGAGTTCCTTAGCCAGATATGAATGATGAATCAAGCTCTAAGAACACTAACCGC
>JACCIV010005697.1:0-36273 GCA_015832515.1 Boechera retrofracta | reverse complement strand
GGTCTAAAAACACGAGCTGGACTTCTTTGTAATAAGGGAAAGTATTGGTCTTCTTTTGGCGAGAATTCTCGTCCTTGGATATCTATCTCCGCGTCAGTTGCGTCGGTATCGATCGATACCGGGATGGTGTCGATCGATACTCATGCTTCAAAACTTCGTCGGTATCGATCGATACTGGGATGGTGTCGATCGATACTCAGGCTTCAAAACGGATACTTTCTTCGGTTTGTTCCAAAAAGGGTCCAAATGTCTCTAAAATCTCCAATCTCGTCCCAAACGTGCTAAAACCTGAAAAGACTCTAAAATGATAGAAAAAGCACTAGAAAGACTCGATAAAACGACTTATATCATGGCTAAAAACGGGTAAAATCCATGATATATCAGAGAGCAAATCACTAACAAATCATGAACGACTTGATTACGTAACATACGCTATATCCTTAACATTGAGTTCTAAATCAGTTAAACAAAATGGTGTTTCGAAAGCAAACTATACAAAAACCTTCTTCAATGTATGGATTCTTTATTTCCTAAACTTCAACTCGGAGCACAATATATATTCATTTTTTGCTCTGCTTCTCATTTCGAAAACTAAAATCTAGTTTCTCTAGTTTTTGTTTTGCCTTCCCTATTTTATTTGAAAACCGAAATCTTGTTAGTAGTGATAACTACCGTTACCATATTATGTTATCTCTTTGACAATAATGAACATTTTTCTCTATTTTTCATCTATGCATAAATTGTTACCAAAAACGTAGAGATTTTGGAAGCCACAGGTTCAATTTGTGTTTAAAAGGGTCTGCTTTTCAAAAGAGAATTAAAATACATGGACTGGACCTCGTCCTGAGAGCTGTACAGGTCCAGAGACAAAATTTATCGAAGGTTCTAGAATGATGTAAGTAAATCCTATTGGTCATAATATCGAATGTAAGAGTAAAATTGTTCATTGTATTAACAAATAACAAAAAGCTATCTATCGTGAATTTGATGCAGATAAAATTGTTAGTCTAAGAGAACTGTCGTCATGAAGCCGTTAATAGAGATGTTCATCATTTTTTGGGGATAAATTATAAGAATTTAGTTTTGATTTTAATAGTTGGATGGCTTCATTTATATGATAGATCTCATATGATTCCGTGTATTTCATTAGTTTTGACTTTTTAATCCGCTTTGTATTGTTATTACTTGTTATTATTCTGAATTTTGTTTATAAAAAGTGTGGATATTCTATATTTCCGCACCAATTTAGACCAAGCAAGGGAAGTCGTTATGGTCCCCCGAGCAAATGCAAAAACTTCTATATAATGAAAATGCGCATGCCGTAAGGGCAGGGCCAGTCCTAATAGTATTGAGGCCTATAGCATATTAATAAAATGTGGCATATGTTCTATGAAAAAATGTCATCGAAAATTATGACTTCATAGGTTTTCCGAATTATTATAAACTATAATTAACGCTATTAATATATTATATTTAAATAATTAGAAAAAAAACTCATTTTGTTTTAAAAATAATATATATATATATATATATATATATATATATATACTAAAAAGCAAGTTATATCATTTGAAGTTATGTAGTTTAACTTCTTGCGTAATACATATTTTATTTTACTGATGTGTTTTAAATACCAAAAATAATATAAAAATTACTGGAAAGTGATAATATTGTATTCAAAAAGTAACTTTAAAACATAAACTTTTTTGAAAGAAATATTAATCGAACTTCAATTATAGTCAAAGTAGACGTGGATTAAGGAGCCACTATAACAATTTGACCATATACAATAAATCATGTGGCCCTTAAAACTACTCAAAAAAACTGTGGCCTCAAGTACTTTACGTGCCTTATGAAAGGGCCGGCTCAGCTAGGGGTTACGTGAAGACAAAAAAAAAACTTTACACAGTCGTATTGAAAGGGTAACACTAACAATTTAAAATACCTTATGGAAAAACTTAAGTCATCCGAAGTGATTAAGTTTATTACTTTATTTTAGATTAATACTTTATACATGCAACAAACTGTTTTTTTTTTTTTTTTTTTTTTTTTACTTCCTAATGAAAGGTTTACATGCGACATATTTGAGACAGTCGAAGGTTACCAAACCCCTTTTGAGATTCTTCTATTACTACAACGTGATCAGATTTAGTAGTTTCCTTTTTAAACCTGCATCGTAGTCGTTCATAAAAAAATTTAAGTTTTAAATTTTTTATTATAACACATCTAGTCGTTTTCATAATTATGCCTCACATAAACGTACACCAAATTGAACCTATTAAGAATTCTTCCTAATTATAGTATACATCCAAATTCATATCTAACATGAACGTTTTCTTTACGGTGGATACAAAAGGTTGGGGAAGACTTTTTTTTTTTTGGGGAAGACCAACAAAATCCAGCTAATTTTAATTTCAAAATATCTTAACGAAACACATAAACTTTCAGAATTTCATGACGCTAAATAATGAATAAAATGCAAAACACAATCCTACTAATATTATAGAAAAAAAAATTAAAAGTATAACCCTAAATATGTACTTTCTTACTTGATATATCATTGAAAATAAATATAAAAGTAGATTAAGAAAATGTATGTGCCTATTGTTAGACTAAAAAAAAAGATATTCTTAGCTAAGAAAATGTATAATTATCTCTCAGAATAATCGAAAATAATATATTTTTAGAAGTTATCATAAAAATTCAAATCTCGTTTATTAAATTAAAATAAATCATTCATATTTAAAATACTTTTTTTTTTTTATTAAATTAGTTGAAATCAATACCAATATATTTTTGACAGCAAAAACTTCATCTTTTATTAAGTTTGTTCAAATAGAATAAACTAAAAGGTTACATGGGAAAAAGGAGAATCTCGTGAACGAGCGTTTTTGGCTAAACAATAGGCACATATGTTATTATTCTTAAGGATAAGTGAAATCAGAATATAAGAAACATTAACAGACCTCTATTTAGGTCTTCTTTTATGTTTGCAGCCAAATCATGTCCGAAGAGAATGGCGGATTTTTCCCGGTTAAGTTGCTGACCCGATGCTAAGCCGTTTCCATTTATGATTTTAAGTAATTATGTGCATTGTTGAGTTTCCGCTTTGCAGAAGAATAGGTTGTCGTCTGCAAACAACAAGTGCGAGACAGGGGGCTACCTTGTGCAAATTTAAGCCTGTTATGCGCTCTTCTTCTTCAGCTCCTCTTAGCTGGACTATCAAAGCTTCTGTACATATAATGAATATGAAAGGAAATAGAGGGTCCCCTTGACGAATTCCCCTTTGGGTTTTTTTAAGGATTTTATAAGAGACAGATGAAATGCAACACATTATCCAACCTATCCACTTCTCCCTAAAACCAAATTTTCTCAGCAGAGCTTCAATTAAGTTCCATTAAACCCGATCATACGCTTTGCTTATATTTGTCTTGATGGCCAAGAATTTCGATTTGCAGATCGGGTTGGTACGGAGAGCGTGGAAATTTTCTTGCGCAAACAGAATGTTGTCTATGAATAGACGTCTAGCCACAAAGGCTGATTGTGTATCCGAGATCAGACTCGGGAGCGATTTTTAAGGCGGTTGCATAAGACTTTGGAGTTGATTTTGTAACTTACCGTTACAGAGGCTTATGGGCCTAAATTTGGTCCTCGCTCTTGGTCTCCCATTTTTCGGGATCAAGCATATGTTTGTTGGGTTTAATCTTGGGTTGAAAAATCATGTGGCAAAGAAATCTTCAACCGTTGATAGAAGAGGCTTTTTCTGGATTTATGTAAGAGATTCATTTGTCTTTGCAGTCACTTTCTTGGTAACGTATCAGAATGCTTCTTCCATGCCTGAAACAAATTTTAGACCACATCTTCTCGAAATTTCCGATGGGCATTTTTTTCCATCTTTGAAAATTCACCAGTTGACGTTTCGTCACTTTGGAAGTCAAGTGATACTCTTTTTCTCATCTCACCTATATATATAATAAATATAACAAAGCTCAAAATCGAACTTCTTAACAATAACGAAGTTATACATAAATACAACTATACAGAAAAGAAAAGAAAAAAGTTGTTATCATTAACAAACAAAAATGGTGAAATGCCCTGCTTTGATGATATTCCTTTCTTCTTCTCTTCTTCTTCTCCTTCAAACACTCCACGTTGTTAACGCCGTCAAGTGTTTCGGAAGCTCCTTCAACCGCGGTAGCAGCAGGTACGCTCAGAATCGCCAGAAACTCTTCTCTACTCTTGCTGATAAAGTCGTCGCTAACCGCGGATTCTACAACGCTTCACTCGGCAAATATCCCGACATAGTTTATGCTCTTGTCATCTGCGCAAGAGGCTACGAGCGAGAAGCTTGTTTCCGTTGTGTCCAAACATTGGCTCAGAAAACACAAACAGAATGTCAAAGCCTCAAGGATTCGTTCATGTGGGGGAGCATCAGCGATGCGGATAATTTTTGTCTTGTTCGTTCCTCAAACCACTCAACTTTTCGGAACCTCCAGCTTGCTCCTCCTTTTCTAGCGTCAAGTCCAAGAATTATCGAGCAATCTAAAAACATGACCCTTTTCGAAAAACAGTGGGAAGAAATGGTTAATCGGACCCTCGAGGCTGCCACTAAAGCTGAAACTTCCTCGGTACTTAAGTACTACAGCGCTGAGAAAGCCAAGTTTACGGAGTTTCGAGATGTTTACATGCTGATGCAATGCACACCCGACATAACTTCCCGACATTGCAAACAATGTTTGCGAGATTGCGTGATGTATTTTAGAAAAGATTATACAGGAAGAGATGGAGGCATGGCTAGTCTTCCAAGCTGTTATTTCAGGTGGGATCTATATGCTTTCCATGGTGCTTTTGATAATGTAACAAGACTTCCTGCACCTCCTCGGCCTCAGGCTCAGGAAAAGGAGAGCTGCATAACAGATAAAAAAGGTAAACAAATGAGTTATAGCATTGCCACAATTTGTAAGTATGATAAAGAGGTTCTCAGACTAAAAAGGGTTCATAATTTGCAGGAAGAAGCATTGGGTATTGCGGAATTATCGCAATATTCGCAGTTATTACTTTCATTTATATTTTGGTGTTTATTGGCTTCATCAAAGTATATGCTCGGAGGGGAAAATTAAAAAATGGTAAGTGTACCCTGTACCTTGCTTCGATCAACCCTATGATGTAGAGAGTAAGGCTTATTCTTTCTTTTTTTTAGTTGGTAGTGCAGAGTACTCTGATTCTGATGGTCAATTCATGTTACGGTGTGATCTTGGTATGATCTTAATGGCAACCGATGACTTCTCTTCTGAAAATACGCTTGGCCAAGGTGGATTTGGTACTGTCTCTAAGGTAATAATAACCTTTTCCCTAATAATGAGTTCTTGATCAACCTTGGCCTTTTATGGGTAAATTAATATATCTTGAGAATGGGTTTCAGGGGACATTCCCAAACGGGAAAGAGGTAGCGTTAAAGAGATTAACAAAAGGTTCAGGACAAGGAAATATGGAGTTTAGGAATGAGATTTCACTCTTGACAAGACTCCAACATAGGAATTTGGTAACGCTTCTTGGGTTCTGTAATGAAGGAGATGAAGAGATTCTTGTCTACGAGTTTGTCCCCAACTCAAGTCTTGATAAATTTATCTTCGGTGAGCCTTCGAAAAACAGCGGCATTTGTTGTAGTTTTAGAAACTCTTAGCAAAACATTGTTTCTTTAAACTCTGCAGATGAAGAAAAGCGTTCGCTTCTTACATGGGAGGTGAGGTTCAGAATTATAGAAGGCATTGCTCGAGGTCTTCTTTATCTTCATGAAGATTCTCAGCTGAAGATTATTCACAGAGACTTGAAGTTGAGTAACATACTTTTAGATGCAGAGATGAACCCTAAAGTTGCAGATTTTGGGACAGCGAGGTTTTTCGACACTGATGAGACTCGAGCTGAAACAAAACGAATAGCTGGAACCTGGTAAGAATATATATATAATTAAAATTTGAAGACATATTTAAATGCTCAGTTTTTAAACAGTCTTGCAGACATTTAAACAATCATAAATCAAAGTTATTGGTTGCATATGCAGTGGATATATGGCTCCCGAATATCTGAATCACGGAGAAATCTCAGCGAAATCTGACGTTTATAGCTTCGGTGTAATGCTTCTAGAGATGATAAGTGGTGAAAGAAACAAGAGCTTCGAAGGAGAAGGAATTGCTGCTTTTGTAAGCTTCTTCACGTATCAGTCTTTGCTCCATTTGTTTTTAATCTTCAAACCTCTGTAGAGAAAGTAACACAATTCTCTTGGTGCAGACATGGAAGAGATGGGTTGAAGGAAAGCCTGAGATTATAATTGATCCTTTCTTGATAGAGAATCCAAGAAACGAGATCATCAAGTTGATCAAGATTGGTTTGTTGTGTGTTCAAGAGAATCCAACAAAGAGACCAACCATGAGCTCTGTAATAGCTTGGCTTGGTAGTGAAACTATCATTCCTTCACCCAAAGCTCCTGCTTTCACTGGAAGTCAATCCCATTCTGAAAGTGGTACAATGTCAATGAGCAGCGATGTTTTCACGGAGTTGACTTGTCGTTGAGTTAATCAGAATGTTGTTTCCGAAATCAAACTATACATTTTATCTTGTGGTCTTGAGATATCTTTCCTTTTGGTAAATAGAAAATTTATGTATGAATCCCCTATATATTATTTGGGGAGTATATTTATAAATAAACATTAAAATATTTTAAATATTTAAATCACATTGCCATTACTTCAAAAAAGAAATTTTAATCTCTCATTAAAGGTATTTTAGTCATTAGTTATTATGTGATCATTTAATTAATTAATTAATTATAATTTTCATTTTAATTAATTAATTTATTTTAATTTTTTTTAAAGTAGTTAAAACAAATTTTATGAAGATTTTGTTGATTTAATTAAACACAGTAATTAAATTAAATTAAATATTGATTTAATTTTTCAAAAATAAGAGATTTTATTTAGATTACGATTTTTTTTTGATAAATTTCAAGTAAAAATTTATGTAGAATGTCAATTTTTAAAAATTATTTATATATTATAATTTTTGTTTTAACTAATTAAATTTTTTGAAAAGTAGTTACAAATAAATTTTGTGAAGATTTTGTTGATTTAATTACAAAAACTAATTAAATTAAATTAAATTAAATGATAATTTAATTTTCCAAAAATAAGAGATTTGATGTAGATTGCGATTTTTTTTTGGAATGTTAATGTTAGTATTAGTTACTCTTTATAATATCGAATCTATTAATAGATTTTTAGTAGATTTAAAAATGTTATTTCATATCCGACGTAGTTTAACATGGTGTACAATTTAACGTAACAATGTAACATTGTAATTTAATTTTCAAATCTATTTAAATTGTAAAATTTGGTAATTAAAATAGAACAAGATATAATTAAAATTTAAATAAAAAATATACAGAAATTTTATGTTGGGAACGATATATCGCAATATCCAATATCGCTAATAGACATACTATCTTTCAACAGAAAAATATATTCTTCGAAATCAATCTTAGAATATCATTGGTTAATATTTTCCAAAAAAATCTTAATTAATATCTTAGAAGATAGCCACCTTAGCAAGTGACTTTGAAAAATAATCCAAAACCTCGGTTCTCACCGAAATAAGACTCATTGCATCTTCCAGTTCCGTGTTGATCTTCACACAAAAATGCAAAATGGTTAGGATTAAATATATCTTCTTCGGATATAAATCTTGAAGAAAAACACCACTGAAGGCGAGGAAAATGGCTGAAAATATTATCTCTTCCTAGGAAGAGGAAGGAGAATTTTACCCAAAAAAAAAAAAAAAAAAAAAAAAAAAAAAAAAAAAAAAAAAAAAAAAAAAAAAAAAAAAAAAAAAAAAAAAAAAAAAAAAAAAAAAAAAAAAAAAAAAAAAAAAAAAAAAAAAAAAGAGAAGAAAGAGGAAGGAGAAATTGATCTTTCCACGGGGAGGAAATAATTTGGTTAAAGCAAACCAAAACGGTAACAATCGGAGAAGTCTCGGCCATAAAACCGGAAATAAACGGTTAGCTAATTGAAATGTTTAAGGTATCAAATATGGTTTTGAGCAATAATAATTTAATATAAAGGAAATAAACTAAAATAAACTAAAATTTTTGCAGAGATAAATAATTTGATTTAAAAATAAATCGCTGAAATATTTTATATACTCCAAATAGAGAGGATAAGAAATCTTTTCCGACCAATCAGATAGAGTACAAATTTCTAATTTCAGTTACATGATTCTTATCTTACCCTGAAGAGAAGTATAAGGAAGTGTGTTTTTTTTTGTTAAAAAAAATATAATATATAGAAATTTTCTGAGTATTTTGATATTTTCACTTTGATTCCCAAAAAGGAATATATGTCGTAATCGAGGAATCTTTTTTCGTCATTAGACGGGATGAAAGTGGTTTTGAAGATTTGGAAAGATTTACAATTGCCCTTTCTGATACAGATGCCGACTTAAATTGCATAAAAACAGGATTAATACCAAAATGTTTTCATCACCAAACAAATGAAAAACTTTTTGTAGCAAATAACTCAAAACTTCGTATAAATTTACAAAACAGAAGCTTCTATACTAAAAGACAATATTCTTTTTAAAACTGCTTTTGTTCTCACATATGATATATACCAAAATATTATTCTCAGAACACCATTTATAAACTTAATAACACCATACAAAGTTAAAGAATGATTCAATAACTTTCAAAGCTCAAGATAACAAAATTATCTTTTGAATTTATGGAAACTCCAAAAAAGAGAAATCTAAATTTAATAAAAGCTTGTTGAATACAAGAAAATTCTATAAACTCTTTGATTGCTAGCAAAAAATTTCATTTAGAAAACCTACAAACATAATGTATTGTTGAAAAAACAAAAGAAACTTTAGAAACCCAATTACAAAAGAAAAAATTTCAAAACTAAGTAAATTATTTGAAGAACAATTATGTTCAGATTTACCAACTGCTTTCTAGGATAGAAAATAACACATTGTTGATCTACCCTATGAAGAAAAATTTGATGAAAGAGAAATTCCTACAAAGGCTCGACCAATTCAGATGAACTCTGATTTAGAGAGTCATTGTAAGAAAAAAATTTCAGAACTTCTAAACAACAAATTTATTTCAAAGTCAAGATATCCATGGTCTTGTGCTGCTTTCTATGTGAATAAAAATTCTGAAATAGAAAGAAGAACTCCAAGACTTGTAATAAATTACAAACCTTTAAATTCAGCAATAAAATGGATTAGATATCCAATACGTAATAAAAAAAAGACCTCCTTCAAAAACTTTATTCTACACAGATATTTTCAAAATTCGATTTAAAATCAGGGTTTTGGCAAATCCAAATATCTGAAAATGATCGATTTAAAACAGCATTTACTGTTCTTTTTGGGCAATACCAATGGAACGTGATGCCCTTTGGTTTAAAAAATGCACCTTCAGAATTTCAAAGAATTATGAATGACATATTCTAAGAATACTCGAAATTTTGTATAGTATATATTGATGACATACTAATCTTTTCAAACTCTCTTGATGAACACTTTAAACATCTAAAAACATTTTATTATGTTGCACGAGAAAACGGACTTGTTATATTCAAAAATAAAAATGTCTTTATTCTAAACCAAAATTAGATTTCTTGGTCATTACATATCCAAAGGAATGATAAAACCAATAGAAAGATCATTAGAGTTTGCGAATAAATTTCCTGACAAACTCTTAGACAAAACCCAGTTACAAAGGTTCCTAGGAAGTCTGAATTATGTCCTAGATTTTTTCCAAATATTAATAGAATAGCTAGACCATTACATGATCGTTTAAAGAAAAACCCAACCCCTTGGACTGAAGAGCATACCGCTCTAGTCCAACAAATTAAAAAACAAGTCTTAGAAATTCCGTGTCTGCATATAGCGGACCCGAATCTAGAAAAAATTATGGAAACAGACGCTTCTGATATAGGATACGGGGGTATTCTAAAACAAAAGGAAACAACTGGGCGTGAAAATATAATACAATTTACTTCTACTCAATGGAATGAGACCCAAAAAATTTACTCAACTACTAAAAAAGAAATATTAAATTTCAAAGCGATCTTTTAAATCAAAAGTTTTTACTAAGAATTGATTGTAAAAACGCCAAAGATGTTTACAAAAAGATGTTAAAAATCTTACTAAGTATTTTCGATTTTGATATAGAATATATTAAAAGAGAAACAAATTTTATTCCAGATTTTTTGACTCGAGAATTTCTCCAAAACAAGTACGATGCCTCCAAAGATGATTGATAAAGGCAAAGGCCTTTCCACATATCAAAACCAAAAAAAATTCCAAACTCCAAATACTTCCAAACCCAAAACACAACCCTGGATTACGGGTACCAAAAAGAAACCAGAAAAAGAAGAGAAAACAGCTCAAACACCTGGAGAAATTTTGGACCAGATGCGGGCTTTACAAAACGCTTTTGAAAATCGTTTTTCAAAACAAGAGAAAGGTAATTCTTAAAAAAATCATCTTCTCTTGAGATTTCAAAAATTTCTGAAGCCTCCTTAAAAATGATTTTAAAACCAAACCATGCTTCAAAACAAATTTGAAAACCTTTAAACAATTCACAAATTGTTTTAAAGGAATTTTCACAAAATCCTTCTTCAGAATATTTTGAAAAATCGGTTTATCAAAATGTGATTACAGTTGAAAAAGACTTTTTTGTTGAAAATAATCCGTTTTTAACCATTGAAATTTTTTTGGGAAAAAAACAATTTTACAAACCGTTCGATACAGATAAAACTGTATTATTTTATCAAACAATTCTGGAAATTACGGGATCTGTTACTTGCAAACACAATTTCTTGGATGAAAGTCACACGGTTCCTGCTTATTCTACTTTCAAAATTCATGATATAATTTCTCCAGGAGACTGGGATTATGATCTTGATGATAATATCAGATTTCCAGAAAGCTCTTCAAATCTCCCTTGTTACGAAACACCTTTCAATTACTGGGGTTATTGCCAAGCTTGGTATAATTCCTTCTTAATCCAGTCCCCAAACACAAATACACTTGGTTGATCTTTTTCAATACCACCTGCAACCTATCTAAAGCACTCTTTTAGTTCAATCAATGGTGGAACAACTTCGGTTCTGTCATAAACATTTTCAAACCTCAGATAAATAAATCTTTCCAAATCTTCAAAACCACTTTCATCCCATCTAATGACGAGAAAAGATTCCCCGCTTTGACCCTTTAACATTCCAAATTTCATTTGCCATGGGTTTTTTCCTGGACTTTTGAATATTCAAATGACGCAATCCCAATCATCAGGCAAAAATTTAAAGTCAAATGGTGGGACAAATACAGAATCCCTTCAAACCTATTTCCTTCCAACATTCCTGAATGGATTCGAACTCAAAATTCCAAATCTCTTAACCCACCACCTTCACAAACACTTATCCAATCACTAGAAATATCCCTTTTCCTAGCTCAAAAATCAAAAACGTTGTCCATGCTGGCAGCGGCAAAATCAGAGAAAGAAATCAAATCAATCTCAATACGATTCTTACCAACAACATCGACTCATAACTCACAAGCGTCAGGAAGTGAGTCTGAAATAGATGAAGACGACATTTTCGGTAATAGCGGAATGTAAAAAAAAAAAAAAGTAGAATAATCAGAAAATTCCCCAAATATCTTACTACAAGACTAAAACAATCAGAGAAAATAAAGAAAAACAACAGGAGAATAACTGTTACAGAAGACTTTAAAATTATCAGAAAAGACTCCAAACATCTGGTAGGAGACGACGTCAAGACAAAGAAGATCAACGTTGCAAATTTCTGGATCAACTACAATTTTAATCATAACACGACATCCACCATAAAAATGAAGATGATCAAGTCCACAAAATCTGCAATCAAATACAGTACCTGTCGGCTACTGATTCAAGTCGAGACAAATCCGCAGAAGCTATAAAATAAAACCATCAAACTCTCCTACAAAAAGAAGACAATACCTCCACTACATAAAGCTCCAATAACAAAAGCAAGAGACAAGAGGAATATACAATCAATATCAACTATTCGTCAACGACTATCAAATTTTATATTGCTTATTTTAATGCAAAAGGCACATTGTAAACTCCTATATAAGGAGATATCGTGCATCTCTCAAAGGACACCTTCTCACTTACATTCTCATTCACCCTCTTACTTCCACATTTTCCATCTCTTCACCAAATCCTTTCCCCTTCCATCTTGAGTCAAGAACTCTTCTTATATTTTAATTTGTAAGTTTTAAATATTTCTTTTGTATGTTGTATTAAGCTAAATATATATTTAGCTCTAATACCATATGATGGATCTGATAAATTCTTTTTTTCTATGTTTTTGTAAAGCATTTTCTGAAAATAAATGAATTGTTTCTAAAAGTTTGGTTAATTGAATATTATGTTCTTCAGTTTTAATTGAAAATTTTGTTTTTAAGAAATTTATTCTTAAGATTTGATAAATTTGGTCTCTATGGACTCTTGGGATTTCCCAATTGTCAATTGATCCTTGGAAGTCATCTATAGTAGTTCCATGACTATTTATAACTTTTTTTACACTCTTTTGAAGATCTAGACCCAGACTTTGAAGAAGAAGTTGATTCAGACCTATTTAGCGTACTTCTAAAATACGAACTCATCTTAAAATTCTTATGGTTTAAAAGATTAGGACTCCCTACAATCCAGACTTAACTCTAGGATTTACTGCCTTACACTCACATGACTTACTTCCTAGACACAACAAGACTGGCAAAACACTCAGGAGGACTAAACTTTAGAATTCAAGTAGAAATTAAAACAAGTTTTTTAATAGAAATTTGCTAGCTATGTCTAATAAACTTTTTTCAACAAGTTGTTATTTGTTTTAAAACTTGTTCTAAATATTCTAAGTTTTTTAGATGTCTTCTGATAACATTGTCTAAAACGCTTATATTTTCGTTTTCGAGATCTATAATAGTATATAAGTCGATGAGATTTTCTAGTGTATCATTTTCATATACTATTTCTTGTTTAAGTCTTTTCACAATATACCTCAACATGGCTCTGATACCATATGTGGATCGTGAATAAGATTTGTAATTTAAACAAATTTATTACTAATAAACAGAATTTTAAACAAGATTTAAAATAGTATTAAACATAATAAAAAGATTTAAAATATATAGGACGGTAGAACCAGCCACTTAAGCATATAATTTAAACATAAAATTTAAAATTTATTCAAGAAATTCAAAATACAAAATACAAAACAAAAGATTTAAAACGTACAAATTAAAATGGAAGAAATGTTCTTGACTCAAGATGGAAGGGGAATGGATTTGGTGATGAGATGGAAAATGTGAAAGTAAGAGGGTGAATGAGAATGTAAGTGAGAAGGTGTCCTTTGGAAGATGCACGATACCTCCTTATATAGGAGCTTACAATGTGCCTTTTGCGTTAAAATAAGCAATATAAAATTTGATAGTCGTTGCTGAATAGTTGATCTTTATTATTGATATATCTCGGTTTTCACATTTTTTTTACCATCACTTTCATAAGGTTTTCTACGTTTTCCTAGTGTTTTGGAGTCTTTTCAGGTAGGAATACATCTAAAGTGCGAAAAGAACACGGATCCGGAGCAGAATTTCAAAAATCAGGTTTTTCGAAGGTCAGATCGATCGATCCAATTTGCCGAGAAAGTTCAAGATCGAATTTGGAGCTGAAGATCGACCGATCAACATACGATCGATCGATCCGAACCCAATCGATCGATCCTGTCTTAACCGGGCCAGACGGACGAAAACCGAGGTTTTCCAGCCACTTTTTTTGGGGATGATTTTTTCGGCAAGTTTCTGAGGAGACTCTGGAGAGAAGACTTAGATTTTGCTTTTAATTTTTGGGGATTCTCTGTAAGCTCTGGAGAGACGAATCTCTGACTCTACATCTTTTGAGAAGACTTCTGAACCCTTTTGGATATCTCTTATTTATGATTATGAATCTCTTTTGGCTTTCGTTGTCTCCATGTCTGAGTAGATCTACAGTTAGGTTTTAGGGTTTCAAAGAAATTTCATGAATCATTGAATTAGACATAGATAGGGATTCTATCATTACTAATCTTCACCTATTGTTGTTCTTATTGCTTAGACTAAATTGATCATTTCGTCTCTGAATTAGGATTAAATCTATTCTCCAAAAGTTAATAGATTGCTTGCTAGACCTTAGGTGAACAAATTATCCTTAGCCAACGAAAGCTGATGCTAAGGCGATTCGTGAACAAATTGAACCTGTTAGTGAATGCTTATCCAGAATTCTAAGTTCAAACGACAGTTTAGAATTTTAGGTTGCTAGATGAAGTAATTAAGACCACAACAGTGGTTTGATTAAATCTATATGTTTGAGTTCAAGATTGAATTTAATTGTTCCCTGAATAATTGTCTGATTCCTGATTTATGATTTCCTGCGAATATCCCTGAAACCTGACGCCTTTAATCCATAAGTTTGCAACCTTTATTTTATTTTTATCATTCTCTGTCACCACAAAACCACTATTTTCTGTCTTAGCTTCTTTTCATTCTTACATATTCGTAGTGTAACCTTGGTCTCTGTGGATTCGATCCCTAAGTACTACAACGTGCTAGGGTTATTTGTATAGACCTAAGTGAAAACTCTAACTATCAAATTTTTGGCGCCGTTTCCGGGGACCAATTGCGTTACCTTCGAATCTAAGACTGAATTTTAGTCTAAGATTTACTAATTAAGTTTTTATTTTTGCTCTCTTGTGTGTTTCAGGTGCATGCCTAGAAGAAGTCAAGGCTCTGACAACCTACTGCATTTGAGTAATCAAGAGCTAGCAAGAACAGAGAAAACAAACAGAAAAGCCAGAAAAGAGCAGTCAAGACTAGCCAACATGGGCGATAACCTTGACAACCAGGCGTTGGCTGAAGAGCTTCAGATTATGAGACAACAAATGCAGCAGTTGCAACAGCAGCAACAACTACAGCAGCAACAGCGTGCCATTGGGGATGTGGACACTCCCCATGTCTTCTATCAAAACAGAGCTGTTATCTGTCCACCAGAGATTGCTAGACAGGATTACGAAATCAAGCCTCAGATGATTGGTTTGGTGAAACAACATCTATTCCATGGGTTACCTGCTGAAAACCCAATGGATCACATTGAGAATTTTGAAGAGATTTGCAGTACTACAAAGTCCAATGGGGTGCCAGCTGATTACCTTAAGTGCAAGCTCTTTCCCTTTTCTCTGGCAGATAAAGCATTGAGATGGCTTAAGGCACTACTTGCAGGATCGTTGAGGTCTTGGGCTGAATGCAGAGCTACTTTTATCGATCATTTTTACACCAAGTCCAAGACTGCTTCTCTGAGGAACAAGATCACTAGCTTTGGGCAACATTCAGGAGAGTCTTTCTCAGAGGCTTGGTACAGGTATAAGGAATACCGTAGAGAGTGCCCCCACCACGGTTATACAGATGAGCAAATTCTTAACATTTTCTATGATGGAGTCAGCTGGGACTACAAGAATGCTCTTAATGCTGCTAGCAACGGAGATTTCATGACAAGAACTATTACTGGAGCGTATGAGCTGATAGAGAACATGGCTGCAAGTTCTAGCATTCGTTGTCCAGAGTATGATCGTTCTAATAAAGTTAACAGTGTTGACTCTTAGATGTATGATGAGCTGAATGCTAAGGTGAATCTGTTGATGAAAACAAATCAGAGAGGGGTTCAGCTGTGTGAAGATGGTACAGAAGCTGTTTTCTGTCAAGAGATTGCTGAAGGTGATGCTGATGAGACTCAAGAGGTGAGCTATGTGAATGGACAGGGTTTTGTGCAAAACAGGGGCTTTAACCAGAACTACAGAAATCATCCCAATCTGTCCTACAGGAGCACGAACGTCGAAAATCCTCAGGATCAAGTCTACCCACAGCAGACAGTTGCCCCAGGCCAACAGTTTCAGAAAAAAACGTTCGTGCAAAATTCGGGCGTCATAGGTTCATCTCAGGGTTTCACAGGGCAGGCAAGCGTGTAAAATCCGGGCTTCCAGAATAATTTCTCTCAGGGTTTTCAGGGAAAGCAGTTCGTGCAAAATCCGGGTCAGAATCAGTTTCAGAGTGGTTTTTAGCAGAGTCAGCCATTCAACAACTTTCAGACACCTGCAAGCTTAGCTAATGGTTCTCAAGACGAGCTTAAAACACTTATGCAGCAACTTCTACTCCAGCAACAAAAATCTTCTATTGAGATCAACACAAAAGTGGACAACATGTACAACGATCTCAACAACAAGTATGAAGCTGTTTCTACTCACTTGAAACTACTCGATACTCAGGTTGCTCAAACTGCAGAGATAGTTAAGAGACAGCAAGGGGTCTTTCCAGCTAGGGGAGAGCAGAATCCTAAGAAGGAATTCGTCAATATAATTGCACTGAGAAGTGGGAAAGTGTTGGAGCCTGTGGCTCGAAGATCTGAGAATGCTGAAGTGATTGTTGATTTGGAAGAGGCAGACGATACACAGAACGAGAAAGCTAAGAATGTTGCAAAGGAACCTATCCCACCACCTCCTGCACGTGTTTACACTCCAAGGGTACCATACCCTACTCGTCCTAAGACGTCTCGAAAGGATCTAGAGGAAGCGAAGTGCAAAGCGATGCTGAATGATCTTAAAGTAAAGCTTCCTTTCGTTGATGCAATCCAGATGATACCTGTCCTGAAAAAGTATTTGAAGAGTCTTGTGACAAGTAAAGTATCAGCTGACGATGATTTTGTCAAAGTCACTAAGGATTGTAGTGATGTCCTGCAAAACAAGTCAATTAAGAAGCTTGGAGATCCTGGACGTTTTGTTTTATCTGTGCAGATTGGAGCCTTGCTCTTTGCTTGCTCCTTGTGTGATTTGGGTTCCAGTGTCAACCTGATGCCATATTCTGTAGCTAAGCGACTGGGTCTCACACACTTCAAGCCAACCAAGATCTCTCTAGTATTTGCTGATCGCTCTGTAAAGCTACCTGTTGGGATTTTAGAAGATCTTCAGGTGAGGATTGGGAATGTGATTGTGCCTGCAGATTTTATGGTTCTAGAGCTAGATGAAGAGCCAAAGGATCCTCTCATTTTGGGACGGCCTTTCCTATGCACTGCAGGAGCTATGATAGATGTTCGCAATGGGCGAATTGATCTCTATCTAGGAGACATTGTCATGAAGTTCGAGATGGACAAGCTACTCAAGCAGCCCATGCTGTATGGGCAGACATTCTTGGTTGATGATTCTCTTGAGGTATATGATGAGGTAGCTGAGGAGAATCTGATGGATGACCCTTTCGAGGTTGTTTTGACAAAGGTTGTGACTGAGCATGGTTTCTTTGGGGAAGATGCAATTGGGTATGCTGCGATGCTGGATTCAAGCCAAGTGATATCAAAGATGGTAGTCTACCTGAGTTTGGATGAGATTGCAGAGAAACCTTCAGCAGCGACTCTCCCTGAAACTCCTGCTAATCCATGGAGCGAGCTGAAAGCTCCTAAGGTATAACTCAAAACTCTCCCAGCTGGGCTAAGGTACGCATTTCTTGGTCCTAAATCAACTTACCCTGTGATCATCAATGCTTCTCTGAACAATGCTGAAACTGTCTTACTTTTGTGCGAACTTAGGAAGTATCGTAAAGCCTTAGCTACTCACTTGATGATATTACTGGAATTTCGCCTGATCTTTGTATGCATAGGATACATCTAGAAGATGAATCAATGACTTCTATAGAACATCAGAGGAGGTTAAACCCGAATCTGAAGGATGTTGTAAAGAAAGAGATAATGAAACTTCTAGATGCAGGAATTATATATGCTATATCTGATAGTACTTGGGTCAGCCCCGTTCATGTAGTTCCTAAGAAAGGTGGGGTAACAATAGTTCAGAATGATAAGAATGAGTTGATTCCAACTAGAACTGTTACAGGGCATAAGATGTGTATAGATTACAGGAAGTTAAAATACTGCTACTCGTAAGGATCATTTCCCTTTACCTTTTATTGATCAAATGCTTGAGAGATTGGCTAATCATCCCTATTACTGTTTTCTAGATGGCTATTCTGGTTTTTTTCAGATTCCCATTCACCCAGATGACCAGGAGAAGACTACATTCACATGTCCTTATGGTACATTTGCATACCGCAGAATGCCGTTTGGTTTGTGCAATGCCCCAGCAACCTTCCAGCGCTGCATGATGTCGATTTTTACTGACCTTATTGAAGATGTAATGGATGTCTTTATGGATGATTATTCTGTCTATGGCTCATCCTTCTCTGTTTGCCTTTCTAATCTGTGCAGGGTACTCAAACGCTGTGAAGAAAAGCACCTGGTTCTGAATTGGGAGAAATGTCACTTCATGGTCAGAGATGGTATAGTTCTAGGACACAAGATTTTAGAACAATGTATAGAAGTTGACAGGGCAAAGATTGAGGTGATAGCGAGTTTACAGCCACCGAATTCAGTGAAGGGGATCAGAAGTTTCCTAGGACATGCTGGTTTCTACTGACGGTTCATCCAAGACTTCTCCAAGATTGCTAGACCTTTGACACAACTGTTGTGCAAAGACGTCAAGTTTGAGTTTGATAGTGCCTGTCTTGAGGCATTTCACACAATCAAAGTTGCACTTGTTAACGCACCAATTGTCCAATCACCAGACTGGGAACTGCCTTTTGAGATAATGACTGATAATAGTGATTATGCAGTGGGAGCTATTCTGGGACAGAAGAAAGACAAGAAGCTTCATGTCATATACTATGCCAGCAGGACTCTTGATGATGCACAGCGAAAGTATGCTACTACTGAGAAAGAGGTTCTCGCCATTGTCTTTGCTTTTGAGAAGTTCAAGTCCTACTTGGTTGGATCTAAGGTGATTGTGATCATGCTGCTTTGAGGTACCTTCTCACCAAGAAAGATGTCAAACCAAGACTGCTGCGATGGATACTCTTGCTGAAAGAGTATGATCTTGAGATCAGGGATAAGAGGGGAGTTGAGAATGGTGCTGCAGATCATCTATCTCGTCTGCACATTGAAGATGAAGTCCCTTTGGATGACAGTGCACCTGTAGAGATGGTATGTGCCATCAGCATTGTCAACGCATATGCCGACAGCACACCTGTTCATGCTACCAAGTACCCAGTGATGCCTTGGTTTGGTGAGATTGCAAATTATCTAGCTGTAGAGCAGAACCAGAGAATTTTACTGGCTACAGGAAAAAGAAGTTCATGAGAGACATCAGACACTACATTTGGGATGATCCGTACTTGTATAAGCAGTGTTTAGACAACATTTACAGACGCTGCATCGCTAAGGAAGAAGTCCTAGGTATTCTCTTCCACTGTCATGGTTCGAATTATGCTGGGCACTTCGCTACTTTCAAGACAGTGTCTAAGTTTCTCCAAACGGGTTTCTAGTCGCCAACAATGTTCAAGGATGCTCATGCTTTCGTTTCCAAGTGTGATTCATGTCAGAGACAAGGCAACATCAGCAAGAGGAATGAGATACCACATAATTTTATATTAGAGGTTGAAGTATTTGATGTGTGGGGTATTGATTTCATGGGTCCTTTCATTTCATCGTTCGGTAATCAGTACATCCTTGTTGCTGTAGACTATGTGTCTAAATGGGTTGAGGCGCTGGCTTCTCCAACGAATGATGCTAAGGTTGTTCTGAAGATGTTTAAGTCCGTGATTTTTCCAAGGTTTGGTGTACCAAGAGTTGTGATCAGTGATGGTGGATCTCATTTCATCAATAAGATCTTTGAGAGTGCTGACGAAGCATGGAGTAAAACATAAGGTAGTCACTCCCTATCATCCTCAGACGAGTGGACAGGTAGAAGTTTTCAACAGGGAAATCAAGAGCATTCTACAGAAAACTGTAAATTCAATAAGGAAAGATTGGGCTGCGAAACTTGATGATGCTCTATGGGTTTACAGGACTGCCTACAAGACCCCTTTAGGAACAACACCATTCCATCTCGTTTATGGGAAAGCCTGTCATCTACCAGTGGAACTTGAATACAAAGCTGCATGGGCTGTCAAGTTGCTGAACTTTGATATCAAACCCGCTTCTGAAAGAAGAGTACTGCAACTAAACAAACTGGATGAGATTCGACATATGGCTTATGAGAATTCCCGGATTTACAAAGAGAGAACCAAGGCCTATCATAACAAGAGGATCATCAACAGGAATTTCGCTCCAAACGATCAGGTTAAAAAGCTATTCAATTCTCGTCTAAAACTCTTCCCTGGAAAGCTTAGATCGCGATGGTCAGGTCCTTTCACCATCAAATCAGTGAGACCCTATGGAGCTGTGGAGTTGCTGGACCCTGCAGGAGGAGAGTTTGTGGTTAATGGCCAACGTCTTAAGCCATATCTCGCTGATTCAGAAATCATGCCTAAGGGCATCTGAGTCAAGCTAATGACTTTAAACAAGCGCTTTGTGGGAGGCAACCCACAGGTATGTGTATATATTTCCGTTAAACTTCTGTGTTTTCTGATGTTTTTCATTTTTTAGGTTTCAGGTTTTTCAAAAAAAAAAAAAAAAAAAAAAGAAAAAAAAAGGGCGCAGCAGACGAAGCACTCACGATCGATCACGATCAGCGGACCATTTGCAGATCGATTTTGGTCCCTCAGAACGATCGGTCGACTCACGATCGATCGATCGTCATATGATCGATCGATCACGATCAGCGGAGCATTTGCCGATCGATTTTGGTCCCTAGGAACGATCGATCCGACCAGGTAAGTCGGTTTACTCTATACTTGAATCGGACCGGCCCACATTTTAAAAAGCACAAAACTCGATCGACGCCTCCTTTTCTCTTCGTCTCTCTTGAAAAAATCCTTGTGTTCTTCATCAAAAATTCTCTCAACCCCTAACTCTCTCAATTATCAACGGATTTGAGCGATTCTTGAGCCTAACTTCATTAGATTTTCGTGTTCTAGCTGTTTCTACCACCTGTTCCCCCGATCTGCGAAGGTAATGGCTCCTAAGACAAAGAAGCACCTAACTCGTGCTATAGATAAGAGGAGAAACAGACCTCCTATTGACCCTTCGGTTTCCCCAGATGGTGCCGACGAACCAACCACCAGAAAAACATGGCCTAGACCTAACAACACACCGATCATAGATTTTGGCTCCTCTGAGATTCCTCATATGACAGTAGCCGAGCTACAGAGCATGACAGGCTATGCTCTTCGCACGCAAGGTTACGCATGGGCTCGTTTCAACACTGTCTGTTACAATGGTCTGCTGCGTGTTCAGATGGCTCCTACAAGGTTTGCTCATGCTGAGACAATGAGTAGGATAGGAATAGTCGACGATATCACTGCGATGTTGGGCAAGATGGGCCTGGGTCATTTGCCAGGCAAGGTATACCCACTCTATCCGGAATTAGTTCGTCAATTCTTGGCATCTGTTGAGATTTACTACAAGGATCCTGAGTATCCTAGGACGAGCGACGGGACAGTCGTATTTATGTCCAGTGGTGTGCTATATGAGTTATCTATCCGAGACTTCTGTGACATTTATGGTTTCGATAGGGATCGAGAACAATGCTCCCTTGTCCCTTGGGAAGACTGCAGAGAATTGGGCAGGTTATAGAGTTTAATTGGTAGCGAGGACGCATTTCATTCACGGGAGTACAAGCTTACATTGATCAGGAACCCTGTGGTTTGTGTTGTGGCCAAGATCTTAGGCCACACACTCTTTGCTAAGGAGGAGACGGGTTCCCTGAGCTATGACGAGCTGCTGATGATCCATTATGGATTCCCTCCTTTAGTCAACGAGATATACAGCGACCAAGCTCCCATCGTCTGCCCCACCAATATTGGTGCGCTCTTCGCTTCGGTCTTGTTTTAAAAGAAGTTCAGGGGTCTCAACACATCGAGACCCAAGACGGAGACAGTTGGGAGTCTCTTGACTCCTATTTTCAGACATTTCAGGATCGATCTCACTACTACTGAGTGTGTTGCTACCAAAGACTATCTCGACGCAGCCTATCTGAAGAACAGTCAGATTCTTTATCCAGGTGACCATTACAAGTTTGTATTTATTTGACGTCTATTGCGAACCTCGAGTTCCTACCTGACGATGTGCATTTGATTACTACGCCAGCTAGGCAGAGACCAATTTCTTCCCGTTCACGGACTACGCGCCCTCATAGGACATATACTCGAGCGCCTCCTCCATCATCAGTGACATAGCGAGACACGATGGAGCACCTCTTACCTCCCTACTCTGGCCAGTTCGATTTACTCCCACCTCCTACAGATGCACCAGTTGATCCACACCTGAGCTGGATAATGGATGGGGTACAGAAGAACAACTCTATGATGCAGAGACTATGGGGTGCACTGGCTAAGCTGACATGTCCTCGCCCTCCTTTTTGTTTTTGAGCTAGTGAGTCTTCCGCAAGAGACGCTGGACCCTCCACCGCTGCTGCTATAGATCCTAACGTTGCTGGACACAGGCTTTCAGACGAGGATGCTACTGATGACGATGTTCCCTTGGATTGGCACAGGAACCGCAAGGATCCAGGGATGACCCAGAGTGCTTCTTCCGCTAGTGATCGTTCTGCTTAGTATCATCTCTGCTCTTTGCTTTTCATTCTCTTTTAGACTATTTGCATTTGTCGTACCTATTTTTGGATCTATTTTCCCACCGAGACGGTGTGAAGTAAGTCTGGGGGAGGGTACTTGCTGGGACTAACGCCATTTTTCTTTTGTTTTGTTTCCTTTGTTTCTCTTGAGTCATTTTGATGTTTTCTTGAGTCAGTCCTTGTCATTTTATTGAGTCAAAAAACCAGTTGAAACTATGAGCTATTCCTGGAACTAACCTCACTTCACTAACATTTGATGAACCATTGCCATATTAGTTGATTGCAGATTTTACTAGGTAGAACGTCATAGGTGGAACAATCAAACTGAGAAAGTCTAAATTTCTGGGGGTTTTGAGAAATCCGGCGTTGACTCCGCACCAAACGAACTTTAACTTCTCATCTTGGGGCTTGGTATACATCTAACACGACTCTTTTCAAGATAAGTATGTTGCAATCTCTCTCTATGTAATGATAATAGAATCCTAGTTTATGAACAATAGCTTGAGTTCTTGCAAAAGAACTATGACGACAAGCCTCACATACGCGTCTCCTCACAAGGAACACGATAGTGAGTTCACATACGCGTCTCCTCACAAGGAACACGACAGTGATTAGCTCTGATTCTTAATTCCAAGATAGGGTTGTTCAAGAGTGATTTCACATACGCGTCTCCTCACAAGAAACACGATAGTGACTAACTCTAGTTCATCAATTTAAATGCTATAAAAAATAAAAAACTAAAACAAAAAAGTGAAATGAAGAGAGAGATTTCATAAGATTCGAAAGGAAAGAGTCCACGAGTTCTTTGATCGATACTCCCTCGATGAGACTACACGCCTAATGAATTACAGGAGTCAACAATAGAGATCTCTGATTTCTCTAAAGAGTTTAAGCTGTATCAGGTGGGTTGCTAAGCCTGTGATTACTATGCTGACATATTTTCTAATTTTGGCTTTGTGGTATGTGGATTCAAAAGTGTTGGTTAATGAGATGTTTTAAAGTCTGGTGAGTTTCAGTTTTCAAACCTCGACCCTTTTCTCTGTAATTTGCTTGAGGACAAGCAAATGACTAAGTCTGGGGGAGTTGATATATCTCGGTTTTCACTTTTTTTACCATCACTTTCATAAGGTTTTCTACGTTTTCCTAGTGTTTTAGAGTCTTTTCAGGTAGGAATACATCTAAAGTGCGAACAGAACACGGATCCGGAGCAGAATTTCAAAAATCAGGTTTTTCGAAGGTCAGATCGATCGATCCAATTTATCGTGAAGTTTCAAGATCGAATTTGGAGCTGAAGATAGACCGATCAACATACAATCGATCGATCGATCCTGTCTTAACCGGGCCAAACGGACGAAAACCGAGATTTTAGTCATTACGCGTTTTGAACACTATTTTAGGTTTTTTCCAGCCACTTTTTTTGGAGATGATTTTTTCGGCAACTTTCTGAGGAGACTCTGGAGAGAAGACTTAGATTTTGCTTTTGATTTTTGGGGATTCTCTGTAAGCTTTGGGGAGACGAATCTCTGACTCTACATCTTTTGAGAAGACTTCTGAACCCTTTTGGATATCTCTTATTTATGATTATGAATCTCTTTTCATCTCTTTTGGCTTTCTCTGTCTCCATGTCTGAGTAGATCTACAGTTAGGTTTTAGTGTTTCAAAGGAATTTCATGAATCATTGAATTAGACATAGATAGGGATTCTATCATTACTAATCTTCACCTATTGTTGTGTTCTTATTGCTTAGACTAAATTGATCACTTCGTCTCTGAATTAGGATTAAATCTATTCTCCAAAAGTTAATAGATTGCTTGCTAGAACTTAGGTGAGCGAATTGTCCTTAGCCAACGAAAGTTGTGCTAAAGCGATTCGTGAACAAATTGAACCTGTTAGTGAATGCTTATCTAGAATTCTAAGTTCAAACGACAGTTTAGAATTTTAGGTTACCAGATGAAGTAATTAAGACCACGATAGTGGCTTGATTAAATCTATCTGTTTGAGTTCAAGATTGAATTTAACTGTTCCCTGAATAATTGTCTGATTCCTGATTTATGATTTCCTGCGAATATCCCTGAAACCTGACGCCTTTAATCCATAAGTTTGCAACCTTTATTTTATTTTTATCATTCTCTGTCACCACAAAACCACTATTTTCTGTCTTAACTTCTTTTCATTCTTACATATTCGTAGTGTAACCTTGGTCTTTGTGGATTCGATCCCTAAGTACTACAACGTGCTAGGGTTATTTGTATAGACCCGAGTGAAAACTCTAACTATCAATTATATATTCATTTTTTCTCTTGCTTTTGTTAGTGGAGCTTTTTGTAGTAGAGGTCTTGTCTTCTTTTTGTAGTGGATTTTGATGGTTTTGTTTTACAGCTTCTACGGATTTGTCTCGACTTGAATCAGTGGCCGACAGGTACTGTATTTGATTGCGGATTTTGCGGACTTGATTTTCTTCATTTTTGTAGTGGATGTTGTGTTATGATTAAAACTGTAGTTGATCCAGAAATTTGCAGAGTTGATCTTCTTTGTCTTGACGTCGTCTCGTATCCAATGTTTGGGGTCTTTTCTGATAATTTGAAAGTCTTCTGTAACAGTTATTCTCCTGTTGTTTTTCTTCAATTTCTCTTATTGTTGTAGTCTTGTAGTAAGATGTTTGGGAGATTTCTGATTATTCTATTTTTTTTTTTTTACATTCCGGTATTACCGAAAATATCGTCTTCATCTATCTCAGGCTCAATTTCTGACGGTTCTGAGTTCTGAGTCGATGTTGTTGGTAAGAATCGCATTGAGATTGATTTGATTTCTTCCCCTGATTTTGCGGCTGTCAGCATGGACAATATTTTGATTTTTGAGCCAGGAAAAGGGATGTTTCTGGTGATTGGATAAGTGTTTGCGAAGTTGGTGGGTTAAGAGATATGGAATTTTGAGTTCGAATCCATTCAGGAATGTTGGAAGGAAATAGGTTTGAAGGGATTCTGTATTTGTCCCACCATTTGACTTTAAATTTTTGCCTGATGATTGGGATTGCATCATTTGAATATTCAAAAGTCCAGGAAAAAACTCATGGCAAATAAAATTTGGAATGAAAAAGGGTCAAAGCGGGAAATCTTTTCTCGTCATTAGACGGGATGAAAGTGGTTTTAAAGATTTGGAAAGATTTATTTATCTAAGGTTTGAAAATATTTATGACAGAACTGAAGTTGTTCCACCATTGATTGAACCAAAATGGTGCTTTAGATAGGGTGCAGGTGGTATCGAAAATGATCAACCAAGTGTATTTGTGTTTGGGGACTCGATTCAGAAGGGATTATACCAAGTTTGGCAATAATCCCAGTAATTGAAAGGTGTTTCGTAACAAGGGAGATTTGAAGAGCTTTCTGGAAATCTGATATTATCATTAAGATCATAATCCCAGTCTCCTGGGGAAGTTATATAATGAATT
Organism: Boechera retrofracta; assembly: GCA_015832515.1. Classification (NCBI taxonomy): domain Eukaryota; kingdom Viridiplantae; phylum Streptophyta; class Magnoliopsida; order Brassicales; family Brassicaceae; genus Boechera; species Boechera retrofracta. The sequence goes on along the minus strand of JACCIV010005697.1, from coordinate 10,149 downwards.
TTGAAAGTAGAATAAGCAGGAGCCATGTGACTTTCATCCAAGAAATTGTGTTTGAAAGTAACAGATCCCGTAATTTCAAGAATTGTTTGATAAAATAATACAATTTTATATGTATCGAACGGTTTGTAAAACTGATTTTTCCCAAAAAACTTTTCAATGGTTAAAAAGAGATTATTTTCAACAAAAAAGTCTTTTTCAACTGTATCACATTTTGATAAACCGATTTTTCAAAATATTCTGAAGAAAGATTTTGTGAAAATTCCTTTCAAAGAATTTGTGAAAATTCCTTTAAAAGAATTTGTGAATTGTTTAAAGGTTTTGAAATTTGTTTTGAAGGCTCGTTTGGTTTTGAAATCATTTTTAAGGAGGCTTCAGGAATTTTTGAAATCTCAAGAGAAGAGGATATTTTTGAAAAATTACCTTTCTCTTGTTTTGAAAAACTATTTTCAAAAGCTTTTTGTAAAGCCCACATCTCATCCAAAATTTCTTCAGGTTTTTGAACTGTTTTCTCTTCTTTTTCTGGTTTCTTTTTGGTAACCGTAATCTAGGCTAGTGTTTCGGGTTCTGTTTTGGGTTTGGAAGTGCTTGGAGTTTGGAATTTTTTTTTGGTTTTGATCTGTGGAAAGGCCTTTGCCTTTATCAATCATCTTTGGAGGCATCGTACCTGTTTTGTAGAAATTCTCGAGTCAAGAAATCTGGAATAAAATTTGTTTTTCCTTTAATATATTCTATATCAAAATCGAAAATACTTAGTAATGCCTACCATCGAGCAAAAATTTGTTTTGAAGCAAGATTTTTAACATCTTTTTGTAAACAATTTTTGGCGCTTTTACAATCAATTCTTAGTAAAAACTTTGATTTAAAGATCGCTTTGGGATTTTTGTATACATAAAACTATACTTAATATATCTTTTTAATAGTTGAGTAAATTTTTTGGGTCTCATTCCATTGTGTAGAAGTAAATTGTATTATATTTTCACGCCCAGTTGTTTCCTTTTGTTTTAGAATACCCCCGTATCCTATATCAGAAGCGTCTGTTTCCATAATTTTTTCTAGATTCGGGTCTGCTATATGCAGCCACGGAATTTCTAAGACTTGTTTTTTAATTTGTTGGACTAGAGCGGTATGCTCTTCAGTCCAAGGGGTTGGGTTTTTCTTTAAACGATCATGTAATGGTCTAGCTATTCTATTAATATTTGGAAAAAAATCTAGGACATAATTCAGACTTCCTAGGAACCTTTGTAACTGGGTTTTGTCTAAGAGTTTGTCAGGAAATTTATTCACAGACTCTAATGATCTTTCTATTGGTTTTATCATTCCTTTGGATATGTAATGACCAAGAAATCTAATTTTGGTTTAGAATAAAGACATTTTTATTTTTGAATATAACAAGTTCGTTTTCTCGTGCAACATAATAAAATGTTTTTAGATGTTTAAAGTGTTCATCAAGAGAATTTGAAAAGATTAGTATGTCATCAATATATACTATACAAAATTTCGAGTATTCTTAGAATATGTCATTCATAATTCTTTGAAATTCTGAAGGTGCATTTTTTAAACCAAAGGGCATCACGTTCCATTGGTATTGCCCAAAAAGAACAGTAAATGCTGTTTTAAATCGATCATTTTCAAATATTTGGATTTGCCAAAACCCTGATTTTAAATCGAAGTTTGAAAATATCTGTGTAGAATGAAGTTTTTGAAGGAGGTCTTTTTTATTACGTATTGGATATCTAATCCATTTTATTGCTGAATTTAAAGGTTTGTAATTTATTACAAGTCTTGGAGTTCTTCTTTCTATTTCAGAATTTTTATTCACATAGAAAGCAGCACAAGACCATGGAGATCTTGACTTTGAAATAAATTTGTTGTTTAGAAGTTCTGAAATTTTTTTCTTACAATGACTCTCTAAATCAGAGTTCATCTGAATTGGTCGAGCCTTTGTAGGAATTTCTCTTTCATCAAATTTTTCTTCATAGGGTAGATCAACAATGTGTTATTTTCTATCCCAGAAAACAGTTGGTAAATCTGAACATAATTGTTCTTCAAATAATTTATTTAGTTTTGAAATTTTTTCTTTTGTAATTGGGTTTCTAAAGTTTCTTTTGTTTTTTCAACAATAAATTATGTTTGTAGGTTTTCTAAATGAAATTTTTTGCTAGCAATCAAAGAGTTTATAGAATTTTCTTGTATTCAACAAGCTTTTATTAAATTTAGATTTCTCTTTTTTGGAGTTTCCATAAATTCAAAAGATAATTTTGTTATCTTGAGCTTTGAAAGTTATTGAATCATTCTTTAATTTTGTATGGTGTTATTAAGTTTATAAATGGTGTTATGAGAATAATATTTTGGTATATATCATATGTGAGAACAAAAGCAGTTTTAAAAAGAATATTGTCTTTTAGTATAGAAGCTTCTGTTTTTTAAATTTATACGAAGTTTTGAGTTATTTGCTACAAAAAGTTTTTCATTTGTTTGGTGATGAAAACATTTTGGTATTAATCCTGTTTTTATGCAATTTAAATCGGCATCTGTATCAAAAAGGGCAATTGTAAATCTTTCCAAATCTTCAAAACCACTTTCATCCCGTCTAATGACGAAAAAAGATTCCTCGATTACGACATATATTCCTTTTTGGGAATCAAAGTGAAAATATCAAAATACTCAGAAAATTTCTATATATTTTTTTTAACAAAAAAAAAAACACTTCCTTATACTTCTCTTCAGTGTAACATAAGAATCATGTAACTGAAATTAGAAATTTGTACTCTATCTGATTGGTCGGAAAAGATTTCTTATCCTCTCTATTGGAGTATATAAGATATTTCAGCGATTTATTTTTAAATCAAATTATTTATCTCTGCAAAAATTTTAGTTTATTTTAGTTTATTTCCTTTATATTAAATTATTATTGCTCAAAACCATATTTGATACCTTAAACATTTCAATTAGCTAACCGTTTATTTCCGGTTTTATGGCCGAGACTTCTCCGATTGTTACCGTTTTGGTTTGCTTTAACCAAATTATTTCCTCCCCGTGGAAAGATCAATTTCTCCTTCCTCTTTCTTCTCTTTTTTTTTTTTTTTTTTTTTTTTTTTTTTTTTTTTTTTTTTTTTTTTTTTTTTTTTTTTTTTTTTTTTTTTTTTTTTTTTTTTTTTTTTTTTTTTTTTTTTTTTTTTTTTTTTTTTGGGTAAAATTCTCCTTCCTCTTCCTAGGAAGAGATAATATTTTCAGCCATTTTCCTCGCCTTCAGTGGTGTTTTTCTTCAAGATTTATATCCGAAGAAGATATATTTAATCCTAACCATTTTGCATTTTTGTGTGAAGATCAACACGGAACTGGAAGATGCAATGAGTCTTATTTCGGTGAGAACCGAGGTTTTGGATTATTTTTCAAAGTCACTTGCTAAGGTGGCTATCTTCTAAGATATTAATTAAGATTTTTTTGGAAAATATTAACCAATGATATTCTAAGATTGATTTCGAAGAATATATTTTTCTGTTGAAAGATAGTATGTCTATTAGCGATATTGGATATTGCGATATATCGTTCCCAACATAAAATTTCTGTATATTTTTTATTTAAATTTTAATTATATCTTGTTCTATTTTAATTACCAAATTTTACAATTTAAATAGATTTGAAAATTAAATTACAATGTTACATTGTTACGTTAAATTGTACACCATGTTAAACTACGTCGGATATGAAATAACATTTTTAAATCTACTAAAAATCTATTAATAGATTCGATATTATAAAGAGTAACTAATACTAACATTAACATTCCAAAAAAAAATCGCAATCTACATCAAATCTCTTATTTTTGGAAAATTAAATTATCATTTAATTTAATTTAATTTAATTAGTTTTTGTAATTAAATCAACAAAATCTTCACAAAATTTATTTGTAACTACTTTTCAAAAAATTTAATTAGTTAAAACAAAAATTATAATATATAAATAATTTTTAAAAATTGACATTCTACATAAATTTTTACTTGAAATTTATCAAAAAAAAATCGTAATCTAAATAAAATCTCTTATTTTTGAAAAATTAAATCAATATTTAATTTAATTTAATTACTGTGTTTAATTAAATCAACAAAATCTTCATAAAATTTGTTTTAACTACTTTAAAAAAAATTAAAATAAATTAATTAATTAAAATGAAAATTATAATTAATTAATTAATTAAATGATCACATAATAACTAATGACTAAAATACCTTTAATGAGAGATTAAAATTTCTTTTTTGAAGTAATGGCAATGTGATTTAAATATTTAAAATATTTTAATGTTTATTTATAAATATACTCCCCAAATAATATATAGGGGATTCATACATAAATTTTCTATTTACCAAAAGGAAAGATATCTCAAGACCACAAGATAAAATGTATAGTTTGATTTCGGAAACAACATTCTGATTAACTCAACGACAAGTCAACTCCGTGAAAACATCGCTGCTCATTGACATTGTACCACTTTCAGAATGGGATTGACTTCCAGTGAAAGCAGGAGCTTTGGGTGAAGGAATGATAGTTTCACTACCAAGCCAAGCTATTACAGAGCTCATGGTTGGTCTCTTTGTTGGATTCTCTTGAACACACAACAAACCAATCTTGATCAACTTGATGATCTCGTTTCTTGGATTCTCTATCAAGAAAGGATCAATTATAATCTCAGGCTTTCCTTCAACCCATCTCTTCCATGTCTGCACCAAGAGAATTGTGTTACTTTCTCTACAGAGGTTTGAAGATTAAAAACAAATGGAGCAAAGACTGATACGTGAAGAAGCTTACAAAAGCAGCAATTCCTTCTCCTTCGAAGCTCTTGTTTCTTTCACCACTTATCATCTCTAGAAGCATTACACCGAAGCTATAAACGTCAGATTTCGCTGAGATTTCTCCGTGATTCAGATATTCGGGAGCCATATATCCACTGCATATGCAACCAATAACTTTGATTTATGATTGTTTAAATGTCTGCAAGACTGTTTAAAAACTGAGCATTTAAATATGTCTTCAAATTTTAATTATATATATATTCTTACCAGGTTCCAGCTATTCGTTTTGTTTCAGCTCGAGTCTCATCAGTGTCGAAAAACCTCGCTGTCCCAAAATCTGCAACTTTAGGGTTCATCTCTGCATCTAAAAGTATGTTACTCAACTTCAAGTCTCTGTGAATAATCTTCAGCTGAGAATCTTCATGAAGATAAAGAAGACCTCGAGCAATGCCTTCTATAATTCTGAACCTCACCTCCCATGTAAGAAGCGAACGCTTTTCTTCATCTGCAGAGTTTAAAGAAACAATGTTTTGCTAAGAGTTTCTAAAACTACAACAAATGCCGCTGTTTTTCGAAGGCTCACCGAAGATAAATTTATCAAGACTTGAGTTGGGGACAAACTCGTAGACAAGAATCTCTTCATCTCCTTCATTACAGAACCCAAGAAGCGTTACCAAATTCCTATGTTGGAGTCTTGTCAAGAGTGAAATCTCATTCCTAAACTCCATATTTCCTTGTCCTGAACCTTTTGTTAATCTCTTTAACGCTACCTCTTTCCCGTTTGGGAATGTCCCCTGAAACCCATTCTCAAGATATATTAATTTACCCATAAAAGGCCAAGGTTGATCAAGAACTCATTATTAGGGAAAAGGTTATTATTACCTTAGAGACAGTACCAAATCCACCTTGGCCAAGCGTATTTTCAGAAGAGAAGTCATCGGTTGCCATTAAGATCATACCAAGATCACACCGTAACATGAATTGACCATCAGAATCAGAGTACTCTGCACTACCAACTAAAAAAAAGAAAGAATAAGCCTTACTCTCTACATCATAGGGTTGATCGAAGCAAGGTACAGGGTACACTTACCATTTTTTAATTTTCCCCTCCGAGCATATACTTTGATGAAGCCAATAAACACCAAAATATAAATGAAAGTAATAACTGCGAATATTGCGATAATTCCGCAATACCCAATGCTTCTTCCTGCAAATTATGAACCCTTTTTAGTCTGAGAACCTCTTTATCATACTTACAAATTGTGGCAATGCTATAACTCATTTGTTTACCTTTTTTATCTGTTATGCAGCTCTCCTTTTCCTGAGCCTGAGGCCGAGGAGGTGCAGGAAGTCTTGTTACATTATCAAAAGCACCATGGAAAGCATATAGATCCCACCTGAAATAACAGCTTGGAAGACTAGCCATGCCTCCATCTCTTCCTGTATAATCTTTTCTAAAATACATCACGCAATCTCGCAAACATTGTTTGCAATGTCGGGAAGTTATGTCGGGTGTGCATTGCATCAGCATGTAAACATCTCGAAACTCCGTAAACTTGGCTTTCTCAGCGCTGTAGTACTTAAGTACCGAGGAAGTTTCAGCTTTAGTGGCAGCCTCGAGGGTCCGATTAACCATTTCTTCCCACTGTTTTTCGAAAAGGGTCATGTTTTTAGATTGCTCGATAATTCTTGGACTTGACGCTAGAAAAGGAGGAGCAAGCTGGAGGTTCCGAAAAGTTGAGTGGTTTGAGGAACGAACAAGACAAAAATTATCCGCATCGCTGATGCTCCCCCACATGAACGAATCCTTGAGGCTTTGACATTCTGTTTGTGTTTTCTGAGCCAATGTTTGGACACAACGGAAACAAGCTTCTCGCTCGTAGCCTCTTGCGCAGATGACAAGAGCATAAACTATGTCGGGATATTTGCCGAGTGAAGCGTTGTAGAATCCGCGGTTAGCGACGACTTTATCAGCAAGAGTAGAGAAGAGTTTCTGGCGATTCTGAGCGTACCTGCTGCTACCGCGGTTGAAGGAGCTTCCGAAACACTTGACGGCGTTAACAACGTGGAGTGTTTGAAGGAGAAGAAGAAGAGAAGAAGAAAGGAATATCATCAAAGCAGGGCATTTCACCATTTTTGTTTGTTAATGATAACAACTTTTTTCTTTTCTTTTCTGTATAGTTGTATTTATGTATAACTTCGTTATTGTTAAGAAGTTCGATTTTGAGCTTTGTTATATTTATTATATATATAGGTGAGATGAGAAAAAGAGTATCACTTGACTTCCAAAGTGACGAAACGTCAACTGGTGAATTTTCAAAGATGGAAAAAAATGCCCATCGGAAATTTCGAGAAGATGTGGTCTAAAATTTGTTTCAGGCATGGAAGAAGCATTCTGATACGTTACCAAGAAAGTGACTGCAAAGACAAATGAATCTCTTACATAAATCCAGAAAAAGCCTCTTCTATCAACGGTTGAAGATTTCTTTGCCACATGATTTTTCAACCCAAGATTAAACCCAACAAACATATGCTTGATCCCGAAAAATGGGAGACCAAGAGCGAGGACCAAATTTAGGCCCATAAGCCTCTGTAACGGTAAGTTACAAAATCAACTCCAAAGTCTTATGCAACCGCCTTAAAAATCGCTCCCGAGTCTGATCTCGGATACACAATCAGCCTTTGTGGCTAGACGTCTATTCATAGACAACATTCTGTTTGCGCAAGAAAATTTCCACGCTCTCCGTACCAACCCGATCTGCAAATCGAAATTCTTGGCCATCAAGACAAATATAAGCAAAGCGTATGATCGGGTTTAATGGAACTTAATTGAAGCTCTGCTGAGAAAATTTGGTTTTAGGGAGAAGTGGATAGGTTGGATAATGTGTTGCATTTCATCTGTCTCTTATAAAATCCTTAAAAAAACCCAAAGGGGAATTCGTCAAGGGGACCCTCTATTTCCTTTCATATTCATTATATGTACAGAAGCTTTGATAGTCCAGCTAAGAGGAGCTGAAGAAGAAGAGCGCATAACAGGCTTAAATTTGCACAAGGTAGCCCCCTGTCTCGCACTTGTTGTTTGCAGACGACAACCTATTCTTCTGCAAAGCGGAAACTCAACAATGCACATAATTACTTAAAATCATAAATGGAAACGGCTTAGCATCGGGTCAGCAACTTAACCGGGAAAAATCCGCCATTCTCTTCGGACATGATTTGGCTGCAAACATAAAAGAAGACCTAAATAGAGGTCTGTTAATGTTTCTTATATTCTGATTTCACTTATCCTTAAGAATAATAACATATGTGCCTATTGTTTAGCCAAAAACGCTCGTTCACGAGATTCTCCTTTTTCCCATGTAACCTTTTAGTTTATTCTATTTGAACAAACTTAATAAAAGATGAAGTTTTTGCTGTCAAAAATATATTGGTATTGATTTCAACTAATTTAATAAAAAAAAAAAAGTATTTTAAATATGAATGATTTATTTTAATTTAATAAACGAGATTTGAATTTTTATGATAACTTCTAAAAATATATTATTTTCGATTATTCTGAGAGATAATTATACATTTTCTTAGCTAAGAATATCTTTTTTTTTAGTCTAACAATAGGCACATACATTTTCTTAATCTACTTTTATATTTATTTTCAATGATATATCAAGTAAGAAAGTACATATTTAGGGTTATACTTTTAATTTTTTTTTCTATAATATTAGTAGGATTGTGTTTTGCATTTTATTCATTATTTAGCGTCATGAAATTCTGAAAGTTTATGTGTTTCGTTAAGATATTTTGAAATTAAAATTAGCTGGATTTTGTTGGTCTTCCCCAAAAAAAAAAAAGTCTTCCCCAACCTTTTGTATCCACCGTAAAGAAAACGTTCATGTTAGATATGAATTTGGATGTATACTATAATTAGGAAGAATTCTTAATAGGTTCAATTTGGTGTACGTTTATGTGAGGCATAATTATGAAAACGACTAGATGTGTTATAATAAAAAATTTAAAACTTAAATTTTTTTATGAACGACTACGATGCAGGTTTAAAAAGGAAACTACTAAATCTGATCACGTTGTAGTAATAGAAGAATCTCAAAAGGGGTTTGGTAACCTTCGACTGTCTCAAATATGTCGCATGTAAACCTTTCATTAGGAAGTAAAAAAAAAAAAAAAAAAAAAAAAACAGTTTGTTGCATGTATAAAGTATTAATCTAAAATAAAGTAATAAACTTAATCACTTCGGATGACTTAAGTTTTTCCATAAGGTATTTTAAATTGTTAGTGTTACCCTTTCAATACGACTGTGTAAAGTTTTTTTTTTGTCTTCACGTAACCCCTAGCTGAGCCGGCCCTTTCATAAGGCACGTAAAGTACTTGAGGCCACAGTTTTTTTGAGTAGTTTTAAGGGCCACATGATTTATTGTATATGGTCAAATTGTTATAGTGGCTCCTTAATCCACGTCTACTTTGACTATAATTGAAGTTCGATTAATATTTCTTTCAAAAAAGTTTATGTTTTAAAGTTACTTTTTGAATACAATATTATCACTTTCCAGTAATTTTTATATTATTTTTGGTATTTAAAACACATCAGTAAAATAAAATATGTATTACGCAAGAAGTTAAACTACATAACTTCAAATGATATAACTTGCTTTTTAGTATATATATATATATATATAATTTTTAAAACAAAATGAGTTTTTTTTCTAATTATTTAAATATAATATATTAATAGCGTTAATTATAGTTTATAATAATTCGGAAAACCTATGAAGTCATAATTTTCGATGACATTTTTTCATAGAACATATGCCACATTTTATTAATATGCTATAGGCCTCAATACTATTAGGACTGGCCCTGCCCCTACGGCATGCGCATTTTCATTATATAGAAGTTTTTGCATTTGCTCGGGGGACCATAACGACTTCCCTTGCTTGGTCTAAATTGGTGCGGAAATATAGAATATCCACACTTTTTATAAACAAAATTCAGAATAATAACAAGTAATAACAATACAAAGCGGATTAAAAAGTCAAAACTAATGAAATACACGGAATCATATGAGATCTATCATATACATGAAGCCATCCAACTATTAAAATCAAAACTGTTGTAAACTAATGCATCTTATTAATGAGATAAGGGAATATATATATATATGAGTCTCGGGATACAAAGAAAAGATAAAACCCTAATGGGCCTAATGGGGCCGGTTAATGAGTCCACAAGATGTTTTATAACACTCCCCCTTGGACGAAATAACCGTGCCTGATACTCAACCGGGATCTCTATAATGCGCTGGGGAATGTTGCCTCATTAAAACCTTACCAGGAAAACCCAGTGGGAA
>JACCIV010005632.1:0-72066 GCA_015832515.1 Boechera retrofracta | reverse complement strand
TTGAAGTGGTTTTTGGGCGAATTGAGTGGCACCAAAACCAGATTGGTTACCTCCAGACTTGTAACCACCTTGCTGATTGTTGTTGAAGCTTCGGTTGCTGTTGTAACCAAATCGCTGACCCTGAAAACCAGAACCACCAATGTAGTTAACATCCTCTGCCTCATCTTCAATGTTCTCTACTTCCTCAGCAAAATGTACAGTCTTCTTCGTCTTTCCCACTAAGAGGTTGTGCATCGTGTCCAGCTTCGCCTGAACCTCAGCAATCTGCGAACCGTCACCAACACTGGCGAGCCGTTTTCGCTCGAAATCAGCATTCTTGGTGCTATTACTAGACGCCAAGTTCTCAATCAGCTTCACAACATCGGTTGGAATCCTAGTGTTGAAGTTCCTGTTGCTTGCAGAATCCAGTGCAATCTGATACCGCCAATCAATCCCTCTGTAAAAGATCCCGAGCAGCTGAACTTGATTGAAACCGTGATGTGGACAGTCTCTCTGGTAGGATCTGAATCGCACCCAAGCAGCCTTGAGTGCTTCTGTTGGACCCTGAGAAAATTGAGAGATCTTGTTCCTGAGCTCCTCCGATCTCGCATCGTCATAGAAATTGTTCAAGAATGCGTTCTTGGTCTCGTTCCAAGTAGCGAGAGATCCGGGAGGTAACTGCTTCAGCCAGTAAGCTGCTTCTCCACCAAGAGAGTATGGAAAGAGCTTACAAAAGAGGTATTCATGTGGTACTCCATTGTACTTCATACTAGTGACCAAGTCCTCGAATTTCTCGATGTGATCCATAGGGTGCTCATGAGAGAGACCGGTGAAGGGGTGCTGTGCAACAAGAGCGAAGTAAGCAGGCTTCAGCTCAAAGTTATTCCTCTGGAAAGTCGGAATACAGATTGCTGGACGATTTGCATAGAATTGATCCGGTCGGTTGTACTCGCCAAGCGTCCGTTCAGCCTCGGCGTGAGGTTGCTGAGGTTGACGTCCAGCCTCGGCAGGAAGTTGGCGTCCACCTTCCTCATCATGCACCAAACCATATGGAAGATCCATCTCAACTGTAGTCCTCTTCGTTGTCCGATTTGTGCGTTCAAGCTCTGCTACCTCTGTGAGGGAGAAATTGATCAGTGGTGTGTCCTTCTTTCTCCTAGTAGCACGCTGATGCATACACCTGAAAATCAAAAGACGAGAAAATAAGTAACCAAAATTCAAAAACAGACGTTCAGTGTCGATCGATACCAATGGAGCATCGATCGATACTGACGACGAACTTAGAAAAAATCGACAACTAAAATTCTAATGGTGAATTTTTAGAGTCCCCGGCAACGGCGCCAAATTTGATATGCTCAAATTAATACCCTAAAAGTACTAAAGCAGTTGCTGCAGTATATCAGGGGTCGAACACAAGAACTCAAGAAAATCACACAATAAATAACTTAGTGAGGATTAAGCTAAGCAAATCACAGTTAAACAGTAAAATAGGTGATCGAAATATGATTGTTTTAATTCAATTCAGGAGAGGATTAGGCTCAGGGTAACTCTCAGGAAATTAATGATAAATAACAATTAATCAGTTAAAGTTCAATTCAATTAAGGGCCGTTCTTGAACTCAAACACGATAATATAGTCAACCAACTGTCGTTGCGAAAACTAACTAAGTCTAAAATTCTAGAATTCGAAATCTCTTTGCAAATCCTACAAATTAAACCAGCAATTAATTCAAGTTTGATATGTTCACAATTCGATTAAATCAAATCTCTTTGCAGATAATCGAATTGCTCACCCTAGGTTTTATGAGATTACTCAATTGCACTGTCGTGCCTAATCGATTAATCTAAGTTCTATGTTCTAGGTGATCAGACTAGAAATAGCTTTGAGAACAACCTATGGTGAAGAACTATTCAGGTTATGAACCCTAACAAATCAATCATCATAAATCAGAGAAATCCATATGAGAAAACCCTAAACCTAAAATGAGACTACTCGGACATGATAGATGAAACAAATAACATAACTGAATAAATCATGAAATTAAACAAAAGAATAAAAACAAGGGTTCGAGATCTTCTCTATGATGAACAAAGTCTTGGATCCGTCTCCCTCACACAAGCTCTCAAATCTCAATGGTGGTTCAAGAATTCAAAGTTAAAAGTAAAGTCTGCCGTCTCCCTTAACCTAATGACTAAAAGTTTGCATAAATAGGTCTAAAATACGAGCTGGGTCTCTTTGTAAATAAGGGAAAGTATTGGGTTTCTTATGGTGAGAATTCTCTTCCTTGGATATCTCTCTATCTCCGCGTCAGTTACGTCGGTATCGATCGATACCTGGATGGTGTCAATCGATACTCAGGCTTCAAAACGGGTACTTTCTTCGGTTTGCTCCAAAAGGCTCCAAATGGTTCCAAAATCTCCAATTTCGTCCCAAACGTGCTAAGACCTGAAAAGACTCCAGAACGATACAAAAACACTAGAAAGACTCGATAAAACAACTTATATCATGGCTAAAAACGGGTAAAAACCATGATATATCAGGATTATATTGAATGGTTTGGGAGATATGATTTTTCTCCCTAGACTGCCCTGTTTTCGGGCTGTAGCGACGGGGCGAGTTTGATGGGGTGATTGGCCACTCAATTCTTGTTTGTTTGGGCTGAAATTTGGTAGAGAGGTTGTTGAGAGTTTGATCTTGAAATTCTCCGAAGAGATTTCAAAAATATGGCTTAGAGCAAGAGATACGCTCGATCTAGTAAAGCTCTGTTTTTGAGGGCTGAAATCCGAGATTAATGGGTTAAGTAACCCAAGTGTGAACTTGTGATTCAACTTCTGAGAGTGTGTTGGTGCTATATTTTACAGGGAATTAGTGATATCTTGGTGTTATGGTTATATGCCAAAGAGAGGGATCAAGCTTGAGGTTTAGAACCATCAAGAACAAGTGTGTATTCTTCGTTTCAATAGCGTAATCGAGGTGAGTGCGTGACCGTGGTTTGTACCACATGATCATAAAATTATCGTGATTGTTTGTGTGTTAGAACTTGACCCTATAGGTGTGATTTATGGCTTGTCCAAGTTGTGTGTGTTGTGTGTTTGATGGAGCTCTATCATTCCTTGTTTGATTGTTGCTTGTGTCGCTTTCAATTCGGTAAGTCTTTGATTGTGTGCGTGTATAACCGTGGGACGGAGGACCGTCTCACTAAACATTATCAATGCTTATGCGCCTCTTTTGGTGCAGGTAAAGAAAAGTCTTGTTTATGGAGCGCGTGGAACCAAGGCCGGAGAGAAGAGATGATCCCGGGATACTTCGGGTTTCTTTTGTATTTTGGATGATGTTCTACTAATGCCTTGGTAATGAATGTTTCGGATTTGTAAGAATGTTGTTAGCGTTGTGTAATAAGAATTTATCCATGAGTAAGGGTTTTTATACTTGATGTGCATTTGGCATGGGTATGGGCTTGTTGTGTTGTTCTCGGGTTGCATGGCAAGAGGAGGATCGACCGATTCACATAGGATCGATCGATCCTGGTGTATCGTTTTTGGCCAGAGATTTCGGGGAAGTTTGGGGTAGAAAACAGGAACGATCGATCCTCGTAAGATCGATCGATCCTGGGGGTCATTTTGGGCCAGAGAGCTCCTGGGGTAAATCGGGGTCTCGAGATCGACCGATCCACAACGGATCGATCGATCGTCTATCACAAGATCGATCGTTCTAAAGAGGCTCGATCGATCCTGCAAGGTCAATTTTGGGCAGAGACTTGAAAAATTTTAGGAGAAAATCGAGATCGATCGATCTCGGCAAGATCGATCGATCCTAAGGGGTCGATTTGGGACAGAGGCCTCTGGCCTGTTTTGAGGGGTCAGGATCGATCGGTCCTAGGTGAGAACGATCGATCCAAGGGTTCACGATCGATCGGTCCGGGTAAGATCGATCGATCCTCATTGTATTTCGTTTTAAGAAAAAGTTTTAAAAATTTCGTATTTTTCCGCGGCTTTCGTTTTTGTCGTTTCGAGATAGGGCGTTTCAATTTGGTATCAGAGCAGTAGCGGTTCTAGGAAGCTGTGAGTGTTGCTTGCTCTGTGTTATTTGATTGATTGATTGTATATGTGATTGTTGATATGTGTGATATGATTGCTTTGGGGTTGGGTTAGAGATTATCCTCTTTGGCCACGTAAAAGGTTCCACGGTAAAACTTCTTTCTTGTGCTGTTTTGTTAAGTTTTGGGTTATTGAATGCTTGTTTGCTTGTGAAGATGTCAAGAAGTGGTAGTGGTAAAGAAGGAGTGGCGCCGGAGCCGGCGGAGCCAATAGAACAAGCGGACCCCCGGGGTGAAGGCCAAGTGATGGTAGAGGATGTTGCTGAATTGGGAAATAGTGGAGCTGCAGGTGATGCGGCTCAAGCGGCTGAAGAAGAGCCGCAAGTACAAAGTCAGCAACAAGAGGGTCCGAATCAAATGGAGCAGGTGTTGGGCTTGTTGGCTCAGATTCTCGATAGACTATCAAGGCCGGCAGCCGCACTAGCTCCCGAAGCGCCACTCGAAGTGAGTGAGCCACCGAGAGCGGAGAACCCCGAGGTTAGGGTGGCTAACTCAGAGACTCAAGCCAAGAAGTCTCTTAGTCTTGGTTCGGGGAAGAGTGGCAAATGTCGAAAGGGTCAGAAAAGGAAGTGGGAGAGTACTTCTAAGAATGCTTCTAGTGGGCAATCTAGATGTTATGGTTGTGGGAGTAAAGATCATCGGATTGCTAACTGCCTAAAGGACGACACTAGGTTGTGTTATTACTGTAAGGAAGTGGGGCACATTAAGGCTTCGTGTCCTAAGTTGCAACAAGGTGGAAGAGGATCAAAAGCACCACCACCTAAGCGGGCTGCGGTGATTCCCAGAACTTACTCTTCGAATATCGAGTCGGGAGAGCCGAGTAACTCCAAACCGACCTCGGGTTAGAATTCTTATCTGGTTAAATTATATTGATGTGTTTATAATTATGCTGAATGTGTTAAGTGAAGTAAGCTATTGCGTGTGCATGGGGTTACATGGGTTAAATGAGATTTGGAGGTATCGTGGATGAAAAGGTCGGTTAAGTTATTGAGTAATTTGGGGTTAGGAATTACTCGAGTTACGGTGAACTCTGTTTTTAGAACAGAGGAGGATCGATCGATCCACAGGGTAGGGCGATCGATCCACTATGTCGGTTATGTGATCAGAGGCGTTTTGAGAAGGGGATCGACCGATCTCGAGAGGAGATCGATCGAGCGGGTATATCGGAGAGTTTAGGATCGATGTGGGTGAGAAAGGTCGATCAAATCGGGGGAGATCGATCGATCCATAGAAAGATCGATCGATCCGGAACGGTGTGGTGTTACGGGTTGTTTTTCAGTAGTCGAGATCGATCGATCGATCAAGGGCAGGATCGATCGATCCGATCTGTGGAAGTAGATTTTTGAATAATATGCAGGCGAAGGTCAAGGTAATCGCCAATGGAACCTTGGTGAGATGGGTTAGGATTGCTAGATCGTCTGATCTAGGTTGAGTATGGTGGAGATTGCCACAGAGAGTGAGAGGGTATGATAGTTGAGTATCGATGCGATCTCAGGGGATAATAATGAGTCGGTGAATCTCATTCTGTGGATTGACAGAATTTATGGAATAAGCGTGTTGTTAAAACGGGTAGCTGGTGTTGTGGATGATACATGTTGTAGCATTGCATGTATCAGGGATGTCGAGTACATGGTATAATGTTTCATGTATCGACGGATTTGACACATGATGTGGTATGTCATGTGTTAGGAGCGGGGAGCGGTGTTTGTTCCATCTTGGTTCGGGATTTTTGGGTTATGTCGTCAGATCTTACTACGTGGTTGGGGTCGATAGGATTGTATGATAATTGATCCTATTGACGGGTCATTGGGGTTATGTAATACTTAACCCCAATGAGGGGTCATTAGAGTTATATGACATGTGGCCCTAATGATGCTGGTTAGGATTATCTGATAATCCTAACAGGGCGAGATCTTATGATCTCAGGGGGGTTTTACTGATTAGGGTATGTAGTACCCTAGATCGGTAGCCCAGGGTGAGGTCCTACGATATTGGATCTTAGGGGGTTTTACTGATTAGGATATTATGCAGTATCCTAGATCGGTAGCCCAGGGTGAGATCTCATGATCTCAGGATGGGTTTACTGATTAGGATATGCGATATCCAATATCGGTAGCCCAGGATAGGGTCCTATGATATTGGACCTCACGGGGACTTAGTATATTAGAGTCCGAAGTTATTGGATTCTAATGTACTAGGTCGTTTGGCGGACTTAACTTGTTCAAATCCAGGGTTATTGGATTTCGACTCGTTCGAATCCGGGGATATTGGATTTTGACGAGTTAGCCGCTGGATGACCACGTAAGATCTTGTGATGACAAACCGGGGGGTGTTATGAAACCGAGTATGGAACAATACCGAGTGTGATTGATGGCTTTAAGGGCATTGACGAGAGTAGAGCACTGCTCTGTGTTGAAAAAGGGAAGTCCCGTACGGGTAGTTGAGCTGTCATAAGGGTGTGACTGCAGTCACTGCTGAGTTATTATGTAAGTACGGTTATGGTTAGAGTGAGTCATTGCGGGAGTACTGATATATTTGGTGATGAGTTCTGGTTGTTGTGTTGTGACCGGTTTGGTGATAAATTATGGTACCACGACTGTCGTTGGGAGTAGCTATTATACTACAGTTGCCATCAAGGGTAGTAAGTCCACTTGATGACGGATCTAAGTGGACAATCCGAACCTGGAGTTTTGGTGAGGTTGTATGTGTGTTGAGGGTAGCAGGTGCACTTAGAATCGGATTTTGGGTCACGTGGTCTCAGACTTAAGGGGATGATGACCGGCTCCAGTATTGGCTTAACCGGACTTTAAGGCGCCAAATGTGATTGATACAGATGCCTCGAGGCTAGGATTGGGTTATGTTACGATGCAACATGGGAAGGTTATTGCTTATGCTTCGAGACAGTTGAGGAAGCATGAAGCTAATTACCCTACTCATGATTTAGAGATGGCTGCAGTGGCGTTTGCTCTAAAGATATGGAGATCATATCTTCATATTGGTAAGGTACGACTGTTTACGGATCATAAGAGTCTCAAGTATGTGTTCACTCAGCCTGAGTTAAACTTGAGACAGAGGAGGTGGATGGAGCGTATGGCGAATTACGATCTCGAGATAGCTTACACCCGAGAAAAGCTAATCTCGTTGCGGATGCATCAAGCAGGAAGCGGGTAGCTGCAAGTACAGAGAAGGATGCCGAGGAATTGTTGGGTATGATTAGTACCTTGTTGCTATGTGTGGTTTCCGATAAGTTAGAACCGATGGGGTTTAAAGCGGCTACCCAGGCTGATATTTTGAGTAGAGCGCGATGTGCTCAAGGGAAAAGATGAGAATTGATTAAGGCTTCTAAGGACAAGAAGTCTGAGTATTGAGTTTCGAATAATGAAACCATTCTTGGGAAATGGTCGGGTTGTGTGTCTAATGATGACGAGTTGAGGAGAGATATTCTTCGAGAGGCATATCAGAGTCGATTCTTTATTCATCCCGGAGCGACTAAGATGTACCGAGACTTGGAACGGTATTATCTTTGGGTTGGGATGAAGAGGGATGTAGCAAAGTGGGTGGCCAGCTGTGAGACTTGTCAGTTGGTAAAGGCAGAGCATCAGGTTCCCAGCGGATTGTTACAGAGCTTACCCATTCCTAGTAAAAATGGAATATGGTGACGATAGATTTTGTAGTGGGATTACCGAATTCTCGGGGCGGAGATGCGATTTGGGTTATAGTCGATCGCTTGACTAAGTCTGCTTATTTCCTCTCCATAAGAAAGACAGATGGAGCTCGGGTTTTGGCGAGAAGGTACATCAATGAGATTGTGAGGTTATATGGGGTACCTGCGAGCATTGTATTGGATCGTGATAGTAAATTCACGTCAATCTTCTGGCGAGAGTTCCAGAAGGAGATGGATACTAAGGTACACATGAGTATGGCATACCATCCTCAAACTGACAGACAGTCAGAGAGAACCATTCAGACTCTCGAGGACCTTTTAAGGATGTGTGTGCTGGATTAGGGTGGCCATTGGGCTGATTATCTGAGCCTGGTAGAGGTTGCGTACAATAACAGTTACCAGGCGAGTATCGGGATGGCACCATATGAGGCTTTGTATGATAGGTCTTCCATGATGCCATTATGTTGAACTCAAGTGGGGGAGCAAAGCATATTGGCAAGAGTGTAGTGCAGGAAACTCTGGAAGAGAATGGAGTTTGAAAGTTAAACACGAGGAAGGAAACTCCTAAGAATAAGGTCATGAGAGCATAAGTTGGGGTTGACAAGGAAACTTGGGTATCCGAGGTGAGGATGGAAGTGCAATTCTTCCAAGTGGGTTCTAAGGTGGTTGCAGTCTTAAGATTCGAGGACGAATCTTATTAAGTGGGGGATAATTGTAACATCCGTATCCCAAGTCGTTCCTTGTAATAAAAGTTATTACATTTCTTGCGGTACAATCTAGTATTTGGATGTCGTAAAAGTTTTGTACCGTGTTGTGTCCTGAGAGAATATGAATAATGGGGAGCTCTATTTATAATCCACAGGGTCGATATTGGTTTGATTAATCGGAAGACTAATCGTTTCAGAACCAATTCGGGGTGAATTGGTTCGGAATAGTATTTTCGCGGAATGAATAGTATTTTTGCGGGGTGAATAATATTTTGACGAATCGAGATGAAATGCGGTATAGATAATATCGAGCTCGATTAATAGCCAAATGGGCGGTGAACGGGTTGATTCGATCAAAGGATTGATCGTTGAGAAGTAATTCCGAGCGGTTCGGTTTAATCGGAATTAAGCGGTAATTCTGGAGTTTGGACTGGAATCAAAGAAATATTTTGAGATGGGAAAATGTCCCGAGTATTGTGGATTATTTAACGGAGTTACTAAACCGAGCGGAGAGGTTAATTGGAAGAATTAATTGTTGCGGTTTAGTAATTTTTGGGTCGGTTTGGTTTAGTTTGATTAAACCAAACAAGTACATATGTATATATATGTATGTATCCTCCTTCTCTCTTCTATATAATTCTAGAGGCTTCTTCTTGTTTTCATTTGGGAGAGAAAAAGAAGAGGAGAGAAAAGAAGAGAGAGAGGAAGAGAAGAAGAAGAAGGAGGAGAAGGAGAAGAAAGGAGAAGAGAGGAGGAGAAAGAGGTTGAGAAAACAGAGTTTTTGGGTTGGATTTTGAGCTTTGATCGGGGCATCAAACAATCACGGTTTAAGCTGAAATTTTGTGGGTACGTTCTTCAATCTCTTTACTAGATGTCTACCAAATTTCGTGGGATTATATTGAATGGTTTGGGAGATATGATTTTTCTCCCTAGACTGCCCTGTTTTCGGGCTGTAGCGACGGGGCGAGTTTGATGGGGTGATTGGCCACTCAATTCTTGTTTGTTTGGGCTGAAATTTGGTAGAGAGGTTGTTGAGAGTTTGATCTTGAAGTTCACTGAAGCGATTTCAAAAAGATGGCCTAGAGCAAGAGATACGCTCGATCTAGTAAAGCTCTGTTTTTGAGGGCTGAAATCCGAGATTAATGGGTTAAGTAACCCAAGTGTGAACTTGTGATTCATCTTCTGAGAGTGTGTTGGTGCCATATTTTACAGGGAATTAGTGATATCTTGGTGTTATGGTTGTATGCCAAAGAGAGGGATCAAGCTTGAGGTTTAGAACCATCAAGAACAAGTGTGTATTCTTCGTTTCAATCGCGTAATCGAGGTGAGTGCGTGACCGTGGTTTGTACCACATGATCATAGAATTATCGTGATTGTTTGTGTGTTAGAACTTGACCCTATAGGTGTGATTTATGGCTTGTCCAAGTTGTGTGTGTTGTGTGTTTGATGGAGCTCTATCATTCCTTGTTTGATTGTTGCTTGTGTCGCTTTCAATTCGGTAAGTCTTTGATTGTGTGCTTGTATAACCGTGGGACGGGAGAACCGCCTCACTAAGCATTATCAATGCTTACACGCCTCTTTTGGTGCAGGTAAAGAAAAGTCTTAGGTTATGGAGCGCGTGGAACCAAGGTCGGAGAGAAGAGATGATCCCGGGATACTTCGGGTTTCTTTTGTATTTTGGATGATGTGCTACTAATGCCTTGGTAATGAATGTTTCGGATTCGTAAAAATGTTGTTAGCGTTGTGTAATAAGAATTTATGCATGAGTAAGGGTTATTTATACTTGATGTGCATTTGGCATGGGTATGGGCTTGTTGTGTTGTTCTCGGGTTGCAGGGCAAGAGGAGGATCGACCGATTCAAATAGGATCGATCGATCCTGGTGTATCGTTTTTGGCCAGAGATTTCGGGGAAGTTTGGGGTAGAAAACAGGAACGATCGATCCTCGTAAGATCGATCGATCCTGGGGGGTCATTTTGGGTCAGAGAGCTCCTGGGGTAAATCGGGGTCTCGAGATCGACCGATCCACAACGGATCGATCGATCGTCTATCACAAGATCGATCGTCTATCGCAAGATCGATCGTTCTAAAGAGGCTCGATCGATCCTGCAAGGTCAATTTTGGGCAGAGACTTGGAAAATTTTGGGAGGAAATCGAGATCGATCGATCTCGGCAAGATCGATCGATCCTAAGGGGTCGATTTGGGACAGAGGCCTCTGGCCTGTTTTGAGGGGTCAGGATCGATCGGTCCTAGGTGAGAACGATCGATCCAAGGGTTCACGATCGATCGGTCCGGGTAAGATCGATCGATCCTCATTGTATTTCGTTTTAAGAAAAAGTTTTAAAAATTTCGTATTTTTCCGCGGCTTTCGTTTTTGTTGTTTCGAGATAGGGCGTTTCAATTTGATATCAGAGTAGTAGCGGCTCTAGGATGTTGTGAGTGTTGCTTGCTCTGTGTTGTTTGATTGATTGATTGTATATGTGATTGTTGATATGTGTGATATGATTGCTTTGGGGTTGGGTTAGAGATCATCCTCTTCGGCCACGTAAAAGGTTCCACGGTAAGACTTCTTTCTTGCTCTGTGTTGTTTGATTGATTTGCTTGTGAAGATGTCAAGAAGTGGTAGTGGTAAAGAAGGAGTGGCGCCGGAGCCGGCGGAGCCAATAGAACAAGCGGACCCCCGGGGTGAAGGCCAAGTGATGGTAGAGGATGTTGCTGAATTGGGAAATAGTGGAGCTGCAGGTGATGCGGCTCAAGCGGCTGAAGAAGAGCCGCAAGTACAAAGTCAGCAACAAGAGTGTCCGAATCAAATGGAGCAGGTGTTGGGCTTGTTGGCTCAGATTCTCGATAGACTACCAAGGCCGGCAGCCGCACTAGCTCCCGAAGCACCACTCGAAGCGAGTGAGCCACCGAGAGCGGAGAACCCCGAGGTTAGGGTGGCTAACTCAGAGACTCAAGCCAAGAAGTCTCTTAGTCTTGGTTCGGGGAAGAGTGGCAAATGTCGAAAGGGTCAGAAAAGGAAGTGGGAGAGTACTTCTAAGAATGCTTCTGGTGGGCAATCTAGATGTTATGGGTGTGGGAGTAAAGATCATCGGATTGCTAACTGCCTAAAGGGCGACACCAGGTTGTGTTATTACTGTAAAGAAGTGGGGCACATTAAGGCTTCGTGTCCTAAGTTGCAGCAAGGTGGAAGAGGATCAAAAGCACCACCACCTAAGCGGGCTGCGGTGATTCCCAGAACTTACTCTTCGAATATCGAGTCGGGAGAGCCGAGTAACTCCAAACCGACCTCGGGTTAGAATTCTTATCTGGTTAAATTATATTGATGTGTTTATAATTATGCTGAGTGTGTTAAGTGAAGTAAGTTATTGCGTGTGCATGGGGTTACATGGGTTAAATGAGATTTGGAGGTATCGTGGATGAAAAGGTCGGTTAAGTTATTGAGTAATTTGGGGTTAGGAATTACTCGAGTTACGGTGAACTCTGTTTTTAGAACAGAGGAGGATCGATCGATCCACAGGGCAGGGCGATCGATCCACCATGTCGGTTATGTGATCAGAGGCGTTTTGAGAAGGGGATCGACCGTTCTCGGGAGGAGATCGATCGAGCGGGTATATCGGAGAGTTTATGATCGATGTGGGTGAGAAAGGTCGATCAAATCAGGGGAGATCGATCGATCCATGGAAAGATCGATCGACCCAGAACGGTGTGGTGTTACGGGTTGTTTTTCAGTAGTCGAGATCGATCGATCGATCAAGGGCAGGATCGATCGATCCGATCTCTGGAAGTAGATTTTTGAGTAGTATGCAGGCGAAGGTCGAGGTAATCGCCCGTGCAACCTTGGTTAGATGGGTTTAGATTGCTAGATCGTCTGATCTAGGTTGAGTATGGTGGAGATTGCCATAGAGAGTGAGAGGGTATGATAGTTGAGTATCGATGCGATCTCAGGGGATAATAATGAGTCGGTGAATCTCATTCTGTGGATTGACATAATTTATGGGATAAGCGTGTTGTTAAAACGGGTAGCTGGTGTTGTGGATGATACATGTTGTAGCATTGCATGTATCAGGGATGTCGAGTACATGGTATAATGTTTCATGTATCGACGGGTTTGACACATGATGTGGTATGTCATGTATTAGGAGCGGGGAGCGGTGTTTGTTCCATCTTGGTTCGGGATTTTTGGGTTATGTCGTCAGATCTTACTACGTGGTTGGGGTCGATAGGATTGTATGATAATTGATCCTATTGACGGGTCATTGGGGTTATGTAATACTTAACCCCAATGAGGGGTCATTAGAGTTATATGACATGTGGCCTAATGATGCTGGTTAGGATTATCTGATAATCCTAACAGGGCGAGATCTTATGATCTCAGGATGGGTTTTACTGATTAGGGTATGCAGTACCCTAGATCGGTAGCCCAGGGTGAGGTCCTACGATATTAGATCTCAGGGGGGTTTTATTGATTAGGGTATACAGTACCCTAGATCGGTAGCCCAGGGTGAGGTCCTACGATATTGGATCTCAGGGGGGTTTTACTGATTAGGGTATGCAGTATCCTAGATCGGTAGCCCAGGGTGAGGTCCTACGATATTGGATCTTAGGGGGTTTTACTGATTAGGATATTATGCGGTATCCTAGATCGGTAGCCCAGGGTGAGATCTCATGATCTCAGGATGGGTTTACTGATTAGGATATGCGGCATCCTAGATCGGTAGCCCGGGGTGGGGTCCTATGATATTGGACCTCACGGGGACTAAGTATATTAAATTCCGATGTTATTGGATTCTAATATACTAGGTCGTTTGACGGACTTAACTTGTTCGAATCCAGGGGTATTGGATTTCGACTCATTCGAATCCGGGGATATTGGATTTTGACGAGTTAGCCGCTGGTTGACCACGTAGGATCCTGTGATGACAAACCGGGGGGGGGTGTTATGAAACCGAGTATGAAACAATACCGAGTGTGATTGATGGCTTTAAGGGCATTGACGAGAGTAGAGCACTGCTCTGTGTTGAAAAAGGGAAGTCCCGTACGGGTAGTTGAGCTGTCATAAGGGTGTGACTGCAGTCACTGCTGAGTTATTGTGTAAGTACGGTTATGGTTAGAGTGAGTCATTGCGGGAGTACTGATATATTTGGTGATGAGTTCTGGTTGTTGTGTTTTGACCGGTTTGGTGATAAATTGTGATACCACGACTGTCGTTGGGAGTAGCTATTATACTACAGTTGCCGTCAAGGGTAGTAAGTGCACTTGGGGACGAATCTAAGTGGACAATCCGAACCTGGAGTTTTGGTGAGGTTGTATGTGTGTTGAGGGTAGCAGGTGCACTTAGAATCGGATTTTGGGTCACGTGGTCTCAGACTTAAGGGGATGATGACTGGCCCCAGTATTGGCTTAACCGGACTTTAAGGCGCCAAATGTGATTGATACAGATGCCTCGAGGCTAGGATTGGGTTATGTTACGATGCAACATGGGAAGGTTATTGCTTATGCTTCGAGACAGTTGAGGAAGCATGAAGCTAATTACCCTACTCATGATTTAGAGATGGCTGCAGTGGCGTTTGCTCTGAAGATATGGAGATCATATCTTCATATTGGTAAGGTACGACTGTTTACGGATCATAAGAGTCTCAAGTATGTGTTCACTCAGCCTGAGTTGAACTTGAGACAGAGGAGGTGGATGGAGCTTATGGCGAATTACGATCTCGAGATAGCTTATCACCCGAGAAAAGCTAATCTCGTTGCGGATGCATCAAGCAGGAAGCGGGTAGCTGCAAGTACAGAGAAGGATGCCGAGGAATTGTTGGGTATGATTAGTACCTTGTTGCTATGTGTGGTTTCCGATAAGTTAGAATCGATGGGGTTTAAAGCGGCTACCCAGGCTGATATTTTGAGTAGAGCGCGATGTGCTCAAGGGAAAAGATGAGAATTGATTAAGGCTTCTAAGGACAAGAAGTCTGAGTATTGAGTTTCGAATAATGAAACCATTCTTGGGAATTGGTCGGGTTTTGGCGAGAAGGTACATCAATGAGATTGTGAGGTTATATGGGGTACCTGCGAGCATTGTATCGGATCGTGATAGTAAATTCACGTCAATCTTCTGGCGAGAGTTCCAGAAGGAGATGGATACTAACGTACCCATGAGTACGGCATACCATCCTCAAACTGACAGACAGTCAAAGAGAACCATTCAGACTCTCGAGGACCTTTTAAGGATGTGTGTGCTGGATTAGGGTGGCCATTGGGCTGATTATCTGAGCCTGGTAGAGGTTGCGTACAATAACAGTTACCAGGCGAGTATCGGGATGGCACCATATGAGGCTTTGTATGGTAGGCCTTGCATGATTCCATTATGTTGAACTCAAGTGGGGGAGCAAAGCATATTGGCAAGAGTGTAGTGCAGGAAACTCCGGAAGAGAACGGAGTTTGAAAGTTAAACACGAGGAAGGAAACTCCTGAGAATAAGGTCATGAGAGCATAAGTTGGGGTTGACAAGGAAACTTGGGTATCCGAGGTGAGGATGGAAGTGCGATTCTTCCAAGTGGGTTCTAAGGTGGTTGCAGTCTTAAGATTCGAGGACGAATCTTATTAAGTGGGGGAGAATTGTAACATCCGTATCCCAAGTCGTTCCTTGTAATAAAAGTTATTACATTTCTTGCGGTACAAGCTAGTATTTGGATGTCGTAAAAGTTTTGTACCGTGTTGTGTCCTGAGAGAATAGGAATAATGGGGAGCTCTATTTATAATCCACAGGGTCGATATTGGTTTGATTAATCGGAAGACTAATCGTTTCAGAACCAATTCGGGGTGAATTGGTTCGGAATAGTATTTTCGCGGAATGAATAGTGTTTTTGCGGGGTGAATAATATTTTGACGAATCGAGATGAAATGCGGTATAGATAATATCGAGCTCGATTAATAGCCAAATGGGCGGTGAACGGGTTGATTCGATCAAAGGATTGATCGTTGAGAAGTAATTCCGAGCGGTTCGGTTTAATCGGAATTAAGCGGTAATTCTGGAGTTTGGACGGGAATCAAAGAAATATTTTGAGACGGGAAAATGTCCCGAGTATTGTGGAATATTTAACGGAGTTACTAAACCGAGCGGAGAGGTTAATTGGAAGAATTAATTATTGCGGTTTAATAATTTTCGGGTCGGTTTGGTTTAATTTGATTAAACCAAACAAGTACATATGTATATATATATGTATGTATCCTCCTTCTCTCTTCTATATAATTCTAGAGGCTTCTTCTTGTTTTCATTTGGGAGAGAAAAATCTAGAGCTAGAGAAAAAGAAGAGGAGAGAAAAGAAGAGAGAGAGGAAGAGAAGAAGAAGAAGGAGGAGAAGGAGAAGAGAGGAGGAGAAAGAGGTTGAGAAAACAGAGTTTTTGGGTTAGATTGTGAGCTTTGATCGGGGCATCAAACAATCACGGTTTAAGCTGAAATTTTGTGGGTAAGTTCTTCAATCTCTTTACTAGATGTCTACCGAATTTCGTGGGATTATATTGAGTGGTTTGGGAGATATGATTTTTCTCACTAGACTGCCCTGTTTTCGGGCTGTAGCGACGGGGCGAGTTTGATGGGGTGATTGGCCACTCAATTCTTGTTTGTTTGGGCTGAAATTTGGTAGAGAGGTTGTTGAGAGTTTGATCTCTAAGTTCACCGAAGAGATTTCAAAATATGGCCTAGAGCAAGAGATACGCTCGATCTAGTAAAACTCTGTTTTTGAGGGCTGAAATCCGAGATTAATGGGTTAAGTAACCCAAGTGTGAACTTGTGATTCATCTTCTGAGAGTGTGTTGGTGCTATATTTTACAGGGAATTAGTGATATCTTGGTGTTATGGTTGTATGCCAAAGAGAGGGATCAAGCTTGAGGTTTAGAACCATCAAGAACAAGTGTGTATTCTTCGTTTCAATCGCGTAATCGAGGTGAGTGCGTGACCGTGGTTTGTACCACATGATCATAAAATTATCGTGATTGTTTGTGTGTTAGAACTTGACCCTATAGGTGTGATTTATGGCTTGTCCAAGTTGTGTGTGTTGTGTGTTTGATGGAGCTCTATCATTCCTTGTTTGATTGTTGCTTGTGTCGCTTTGAATTCGGTAAGTCTTTGATTGTGTGCGTGTATAACCGTGGGACGGGAGGACCGCCTCACTAAGCATTATCAATGCTTATGCGCCTCTTTTGGTGCAGGTAAAGAAAAGTCTTAGGTTATGGAGCGCGTGGAACCAAGGCCGGAGAGAAGAGATGATCCCGGGGTACTTCGGGTTTCTTTTGTATTTTGGATGATGTGCTACTAATGCCTTGGTAATGAATGTTTCGGATTCGTAAGAATGCTGTTAGCGTTGTGTAATAAGAATTTATGTATGAGTAAGGGTTATTTATACTTGATGTGCATTTGGCATGGGTATGGGCTTGTTGTGTTGTTCTCGGGTTGCAGGGCAAGAGGAGGATCGACCGATTCAAATAGGATCGATCGATCCTGGTGTATCGTTTTTGGCCAGAGATTTCGGGGAAGTTTGGGGTAGAAAACAGGAACGATCGATCCTCGTAAGATCGATCGATCCTGGGAGGTCATTTTGGGCCAGAGAGCTCCTGAGGTAAATCGGGGTCTCGAGATCGACCGATCCACAACGGGTCGATCGATCGTCTATCGCAAGACCGATCATTCTAAAGAGGCTCGATCGATCCTGCAAGGTCAATTTTGGGCAGAGACTTGGAAAATTTTGGGAGGAAATCGAGATCGATCGATCTCGGCAAGATCGATCGATCCTAAGGGGTCGATTTGGGACAGAGGCCTCTGGCCTGTTTTGAGGGGTCAGGATCGATCGGTCCTAGGTGAGAACGATCGATCCAAGGGTTCACGATCGATCGGTCCGGGTAAGATCGATCGATCCTCATTGTATTTTGTTTTAAGAAAAAGTTTTAAAAATTTTGTATTTTTCCGCGGGTTTCGTTTTTGTCGTTTCGAGATAGGGCGTTTCATTATTCAACGATTACTTCTCAGAGACTCCTGTCTACAGTGATGTTATGTTTCGGAGAAGGTATCGAATGTCCCGTTCCCTATTCCTTCGTATTATTGATGCAGTTGTAAGTCATGACAACTATTTCACGCAACGAAGGGATATAATGGGTCGACTTGGATTATCGCCCCTTCAGAAAGTGACGGCTGTGTTTCGGATGCTATCATATGGTCTTCCAGCAGATGCTACAGACGAGTACGTAAAGATAGGCGAATCAACGGCAATCGAAAGCATGAAAAGATTTTGTCGAGCCATAGTGAATATATTTTCAGAGCAATATCTACGGTCACCAACATCTAATGACATTTCCAGACTTCTTTACATTGGTGAAAAACGAGGTTTTCCAGGAATGTTGGGTAGCTTAGATTGCATGCATTGGAAGTGGAAAAATTGTCCTACCGCTTGGGCTGGACAATATGCAGGTCTTAGTGGATCACCAACGATAATTCTTGAAGCTGTGGCAGATTATGATCTTTGGATATGGCATGTTTATTTTGGAATGCCAGGCACTAATAATGATATCAATGTGTTAGAATCTTCCCCTCTATTCTCCAATCTTGCTCAAGGTATTGCTCCTCTTGTTCATTATACCATTCAAGGAAAAGAATATAATATGGGTTATTATTTGGCTGATGGTATATATCCAAAATGGTCCACCATAGTGCAAACTATTCACGAGCCATTGGGTGCGAAGAAAAAATATTTTGCTGCACGACAAGAAGCATGTAGGAAAGATGTAGAACGTGCATTCGGAGTTCTCCAATCGCGTTTTGCTATTGTGAAAAGACCAGTTCGTTTTTAGAAAAAAAAATGTGTTACATGACATAATGACTACATGTGTGATTTTACATAACATGATAATTGAGGATGAACGCGATCTCGATGCACCAATTGAAGTCGGAAGAGAAGCTCCACCTCCAGAGGTCGAAATAGTTGAGGACAATGATAGTCGGTTCCAAGATTTTCTTGCTCGATTTAGGGAAATTAAAAATAAAGACGCTCATCTCTCACTTCGAAATGCGTTAATTGATCATCTTTGGGAAAAATATACAAATGGTGATGAATAAATTAAAATCTACTTTGTTTTGTTATTTTATGTGATGTAATGTGGTTTTTCTTATATTATAATGGTTAATTTAAATTAATATCATAATTTATGGAGGTATTAAAAAGAAAAAAAATTGGTGGGTCTATTTGTAAATTTTATAAGTNGAAATGCGTTAATTGATCATCTTTGGGAAAAATATACAAATGGTGATGAATAAATTAAAATCTACTTTGTTTTGTTATTTTATGTGATGTAATGTGGTTTTTCTTATATTATAATGGTTAATTTAAATTAATATCATAATTTATGGAGGTATTAAAAAGAAAAAAAATTGGTGGGTCTATTTGTAAATTTTATAAGTAAAGTATATTTTTAGCAATTAAAAATAAAGTAGAAAATAAGAATATACTTAAAAATATTCTTTTTGGAGTAGAAAATGGAGTTATACATTGGAGAGAAATCCAACTCCATTATGGAGTTACTCCATTTTGGAGTAAAAAATGGAGTATCACATTGGAGATGCTCTTAGGATTATTTTGGGGACCAAATTTAAAAAACCACTTTGCTCTTGGTTTTGGATGAAGTATAACAGTGGTGATTTAAATGCTGATGTTAGTAAAATTTTGCTGGGTGAACATTTTGTGATGCATCGAAACCAATGGAAATGGTTACGATGAGATAAAAAATTTCAAACTGCAATCTGGACTCACCTTTTGTTAATATGTTGTTTCCAATCTTTCTTTTTTTTGATGCAGGAAATGTAAAAAACAATTTACCACATCAGTTTCCTTCTATAATATCAATGGTACTTAACTTGACTTTGTAAGCAAGATTGTATTACAAATTTCTTAATACTTTATATTTTCCATACATCACATTGGTATATAAACTTTTCATAGATCACATTAACTTACAATTAATCCATCACATTGCAAAACACATTATTTTACAATTAAACAAAAGTGGCATACATCACATTGTTTTACAATTAATCCGTTAACAAAGTGCCATTGGTAAAGAGGTTGTGGACAAAAAAAACACTTGCTCAGCGTCATGGACAAAGACGTTGTGGACAAAGAGGTGGACAAAAAAATATGCTTGCTGAGTGTCATGGACAAAGACGTTTTTGTCCACATCATGGACTACAACATCTTTGTCCACGACGTGGACCACGACTTTTTTGTCCACGATGTGGACCACGACTTTTTTGTCCAAGACGTGGACTATGACATCTCTGTCCACGAGGTGGATCGCGATGATGTTGCCAACGGGGAGGACCACGACGATGTTACCCATGAGGTGGATCACGATGACATTCGAAATCATATCGGGAAACCTAATATACGATGACGTTGGCAACGGGGAGGACCACGACGATGTTACCCATGAGGTGGATCACGATGACATTCGAAATCATATCGGGAAACCTAATATACGATGACGTTGGCGCGGTGGACATAAACGCAGCATGGCTCGTGTGGTGGACAAAGGTGTGGTCGACGTTGCTTTGGTGTACATGAGAGTCATGGACATAAGAGTCATGGAATTTGATGTGGCGGCGCTGTTCGTCCACTCCGTGGACATAGTCGGCAACAAGTTGGACATTGTTGTCCACGAGGTGGACATAGTTGTTGTTGTCCACGCGGTGGACATAGTTATTATCCACGCGGTTGACATATATGTTGTTGTCCACGCGGTGGACATATAGTTGTTGCCCACGCGATGGACATAGATGTTGTTGTCCACGCGGTGGACATATATGTTGTTGTCCATGCGGTGGACATAGTTGTCTAACTAACTAAACTGACTTCTAACATTCTAGTTCACCATGTCCATAACTACTTTGATCAAACCCATTCGAATCATCTTCCCATCCAATTCAGAGTTCTGAGAAAGATTTACAAGAGCATGAGCTGTTGGCTCCGATACCTCCTAAAAAAATGAATTCCAAATATTTCAATATCTATCAATGCTAATCCAAATCCAGAAAAAAAATTAGTGCTTCTGCTGATTTGAGCAATGAGCAATGAACTCTTCACCGTCAAAGCAGAATATGGACCGTGTCAAAATTGAAATCGCATCGGAACACGATAAAAATCAATATGAGATAAATGCGTAAAAAACGTACTTGCCAAGTCTTAACAGCACTTGTTGTCCCACTTGAGAAACTAGAGAACTCCATGTCCTCTCCGCCCCAATAGAATCCTAATTTTAGCAGAGCTTCCTATCACACGGAGCAAACAAAATCCACAAAAGAAAGCATTAAAAAAGAAACATTCTTCAAACACTTCCCAATTAAAATCAATCTTAATCTTATGCTTAATAGCTAAAACTATCCGATTCAAAAAGCTAAACTATCTCAAAATCATCAGCCTAATCTCTCAATTTAAGCTAATTCTAAGTGATGATAGAACTAGATTGACAGATTACTCGTTTTTGGTCTAAAACTGAGAGAGAACAATTTTGTGTGCTAGCAGACCTGCAAAGCTTGAACATCGTTGTCTTCGCTTCCACCTTTCAATGTCCTCCTCTACTTGTTCACCGGCTCCGAAATCCTAAATTTCTCTTCTTCAGCAATAATCACTCATTTCTCTTCTTCTTCTTCCACTTCCTCCAAAAAAAGGAAACACTTTTTTACCAGTTGAATGATCAGACCGAGACCACATCTTTGTTCGAAACTCATGATCAGCACCAAAGATCCTAACCCAAACCCGTTCTTCGTTCCCGTTCTCCTGATCAACGGCGTTTATAATCGAGCTATCGATTCCTGGAACCAGAAGAACCGGGTCTAGATTCGGGTCAACAGAGGGTTTCTGATTCCAATTTATGAGCTTCAGCAAAGCCTTTACTGATCGAATAATCTCTTCCAACAATAAAGACATAGTTGAATTGAATCGATTGCGTAGTAAATCCAAGGTGAGATTACGAATTCGTAATACCCCGTGTTCGAAATATCGGCCGATTTGCCGATTAATCCACCGCCTAGGCGCTCGGCGTCGCTCACCCTTGTCGACTTTAGGTGAATCGGAGCAATAATCGGTCAACCGACTAATACCGCCGTGGACCGATTAATTCCGGAGGAAACCCGATTTGCCCAAATAATCGGTAACCTAGAAAAAAAAAAATTCTCCTTCTTTCCTCGATTAAAACTCACTCTCGAAGCTGCTTCTACTTTCCTCGATCAAATCGGTAACCTCGTGTTTCTCTGTTAGTTTTCTTTCTTCCATTTCTGTTTTGATTTCAAGTTTTAGTTTTTGTGATTTTGAGGTTGAAGCTACTGAGTGCGTTGGAGCTCAAATCAAGCGTATTCCAGGTTCGAAATTCTCGGATTGTTTCAGTATTGAGTGAATGGTTGAATGAATTTAGCGACTCATCGGTATATCATTTGTATATGTATGTATCTTTGATTCTTTGTTAACTTAAGTTCACATACATTTTTGGTTCCTGTTAATTTAGGCTTTAGGCTTTAGCTAAGGGTTTGTGTTTGTTTGAGGTGAGATGCCTTTGGATCTTCTCGATGATCCAGACAGGACATAACTATTTTGTGTTTTGGATTACACGAGATGCAGACATGTTCATCGTAGTGATATTTTTGTGAACTTCTTTAATACAAGTGTTTTTGTGAACTTCTTTAATATCTAAATAGTTCATCGTACACGAGATTTGCTAATGATGAACTGTTTTTGTTTTGTGTGCCCTTATAACTTGTAGTTTGAAGATGGTAACTTCATGAATTAATTTATTATTACTTAGATTCTGCAGTGTGTCATCTTGATTTTTAATAAACAATGTTAAAGAGCTCACTTTTCATGCAACTTAAGTGCTTATCATTAGCAAATTCAAAGATGCTTTTTTTTATTATACAAGTCAACATGAAAAAGATATAAGTGCACTTGGGTTTAACAAATTGATTTTATAAACGTCTGACCATAGAAAGAGGTCGTGGGAATATTGTAGGACTAGAAGGAACTCTATTCTTGTAGTTACGCTTGTGCATATGTGGTTATGTATGCTGTATGCACACTCTTTTTATGAACTTAGCCATATGTGTAAGCAGAATCTGAGTATACAAATAAAGACATTATCTTGAGGTCTTCTTATCTGTAAAGTTGAAATTGCTTGAGCGTTGAGAAATCTGAAATTCTAAATATTGGAAATCACAAGAATAGCTCATTTTTCTGTTGATTCAGTCGATCCATTGTGGTAATTATAGAAACTTTGCTTCATAATGGTTTGCTAATAAACTTGATGTGAAAATTGTGGGAACAGGGCTATGGGAAGATAAGTAGGAAAGTAATAATTTCTCGGATTATTGATAGCTGAATACTGAGTAATGGTTTGGCTTTGAATGACGTAGTTTCTTGTTTTGTATAAGAATGTCTTAGTTTCTCGAATTTGAATGACTTAGTTTCTTGTTTTGTATAAGAATGTCTTAGTCTCTCGGATTTATAATGATGTCAGTCTCGGATATGATTGCCTTTAGGCCATGTTTGCTTTGATTGACTTAGTTTCTCTGATTTGGTAATGTCAGGAACCAGATAAGGAATGGATGATATTCCTCTTAAAAGAAATTCAGACGATATGGGATGGGAATTTGGAACACTCTATGATCCAACTAATCCAGACAAAGTGAAATGCAAGCGGTGTGGCAAAGTGGTCTCTGGTGGTGTGTATAGACTGAAGTTTCACATTGCTCAAAGGAAAGGTAATGTGTCTTCTTGTCCAAATGCAAGTAAAGAGGATCAAGTGAAGTGTCAGCAGGGTCTTGATGAATTTAAGAAAAAGAAGGGTCTGAAAAGAAAACAAGAACAAGATTTAAGGGATGAGGTAAACATTGAAAAACGTGGGGGCATTGATGAAGAAATGGAAGAACAGCTTGGAAACAGAGATGCTCACTTTCAAGGTCCGATTGATAAGTTTGCTACTTGTATCAATCCAGAAGCAGCCTTGGGTTTAGGAAAACGGCAACAGAGCATACATGATACGATATCTAAGCAGAAGACACATGCTGTGAGACAGTATTTAGCCAGATGGGTTTATCAGTCTAGCATTCCTTTTAATGCCATTGATAGTGAACCTTTTAAGTTGTTTTGTGAAGCTTTAGGTCAGTTTGGGCCTGGTTGGGCGCCTCCATCTCAGTATCAGATGCGGGAACCATTATTGAATGAGGAAGTTCTTAGGACAAAAGAAAAACTTAAGAGTCTTGAAGAAGAGTGGGAGAAAGAAGGGTGCTCTGTTATGACAGATGCTTGGACAGATATGAAGAGGAGAAGCATCATGAATCTGTGTATTAACTCAAGAGGAGGAACCTGCTTCCTATCTTCCAAGGACACTTCAAAGGACTCTCACACAGGTCAGTTCATATTTGAATACATTGACAAATGTATTGAAGATTTAGGGGCTGAGAAGATAGTGCAAGTGGTCACAGATAATGCTACGAATAATGTAGCTGCTGCAAGATTGCTCAAAGAGAAAAGACCAAGAATTTTTTGGACAGGATGTGCTGCTCATACATTAGACTTGGTTCTTGAAGGAATTTCGAAGTTGCCTATGTTTGCTAAGGTTATAGAACAAGCTAGGACTCTAACAGTCTTTGTGTATTCACATCACAAGACTTTAGCATTGATGAGGACATTTACAAAGAAAAGAGGAATTGTCAGACCTGGAGCAACAAGGTTTGCTACATGTTTCTTGACTCTCCACAGCTTGTATGAGAAAAAGGCGCAGCTGAAGGCAATGTTTACTAGTGATGAGTGGTATGATTGCAGTCATTCCAAGTCTACGAAGGGTAAAACTGTGTTTGAGATTGTTATGAGCTTCGGATTTTGGAATTGTGTGATGGTTGTTCTAAAGGTGTTCAGTCCATTGGTTAAAGTACTCAGACTTGCAGATGGAGAAAAGATACCTTCAATGGGGTTTGTTTATGGAGAGATTTTAGTAGCAAAGCAAGCAATTGTGGAAGCAACAAATCATCTTGAGAAGAATTACAAACCTATATTTCAGATAATTGATGAGAAAATCAAAGGAAGGTTGAATAGTCCTTTACATATAGCTGCCTACTTCCTAAATCCGTATTACTTTTACAAAGATCCAAAAATCCAGTTTGATTTAATTATTAGTGAAGGATTCATGAGTTGTGTAGAGATTTTCTATCACGGTGACTTTGATAAGCAAGATAAAGTAGTTAACCATGAGATTAGTTTGTACAAGAACAAAGCAGGATCTTTTGGAAGAAGCTTAGCACTTAAAGGCTGTGAGAAGAATGATGACAAGTTTGATCCAGGTATGTCTATCTTTAATCCTTTTTATTTCTGTCTTTTATATATACAAATTTGTAATTTATGTCAATTGTTCATAGGAAATTGGTGGGCAACATATGGCTGTGGTGCTCCAACATTGCAGAAGTTAGCTACTAGGATTCTAGCATTGACCACTAGTTCTTCAGGCTGTGAAAGGAACTGGAGTAGCTTTGAAGGGGTTAGTTGATTTGTTTATAATCATCTTTTGTTTTAAACTATTTGATTGTCATGTTCTTATTTTACTTTTTACAGATTCACACAAAAAAAAGGAATAGACTAGATGTTTCTCGGTTAAACAATCTAGTCTATGTCCAATTCAACGCAAGGCTATTCAACAAGCAAAGAAAAGTCAGGGAGCAGAATGTCGATGTGCTCTTTGATGATGGCAATGAAGATACAGTGGAAGAATGGTTGGTGGGAAGACGTGTAGGAGAACAAGATGCTGACCTTAATGAAATTTTATTTACACAGGTTCTACGGGCAAGAGATCTCTATGATGATGACTTTGAATCTGAACCAGAAGATGTTGTTGACATGGAGTTTGAACCTGATTTATACCAAGAGGTGCCTCAGTTTCGTGACTCACAATCTGAGGTTTGTATACTCTTTTAGTCACTTGTGTCTCTAGTTTCACTTGTCTATCAGTTTGGTCTCTCTCGTTTCATGGTTTCATGATTACTCATCTCTGGTTTCATGTTTTAATTATCGATGGTGTTGCTTGGAAAGAGTGAAAAGACTCGTGTATATATGATTACGTGAAGAGAGAACTAAATGGTGTATTAAACTGGGAATAAAAGAAATGATTATTGCATCAGTATTTAGTCACTTGTGTCTCTCGCTGGTTTCATGTTTTAATTATCCCTGGTTTCATGTTTCATGTTTTAATTATCACGGAATTGTCCCTCGCTGGTTTCATGGTTTCCTGTTTCATGTTTTAAGTATCTCTGGTTTAATGTTTTAATATCGCTGGTGTTGCTTGGAAAGAGTCAAAATAATCGTGTCAATAGCTTGAAAATGATTATATGTTGTTTCATGTTAACTCATGGCTTTTGTGACTAACACTCTCGGATTTTTTTATTGTTTGCAGGTTGGTGTGGATTCCTAACTCTAACTAACAAGGACAAAGTTCAAACACATCTAGAAGTCCAAAACACATGATATAACTTGATCTTTGGAGATGAAAAGGATAAAGATTTCCTTTTTTTGTTCTTCTTTTGTTTGTATTCTCAAGATCAAGACAATCTATTTTTTTATCTATCATATGATTGGACTTCCATTTTGTATTTTGAATTGAGATGTAAATTTGTTCTTCGATATATATATATGGCTTTTTATATTGTAAGATCTTATATAGATTGATGATATAATTAGTAGATTACAAGAATGATTATGTAAGAAACTAAATGTATGTTCATAGGAACTATTAACATGAAGTCAAGAACCTTGAATAAAATTTACTATTGTTACAATAATTGATGAAATTTACTATTGTTACATGTATACAATTTACAAAAAAATTAAAAATATTAAAAAAAACCTTGAAAACTAATCCCCGATTAATCCTCGATTAATCTCCGATTTTCCAAAAACGCTCAAGTCTCGCACTCTCCGCCCTAGGACCGCCTAGCGTTTATTAAAACATGGGTAATACCCAATTTGGAGAAATTAGGGTTGGTGAGAAATTGAAGAAAAAGGGGAGAAAAATAAAACAAAGATGTGGCGAGGGTGTATCTCAAACGACTTAAATGGATAACGCAAGATTGAAAATTGAATATGGGATAAGAGAAAGGCAGGGTAAATCGGTCATTCCGCTTTTAGTGCACAGTAGATTTTATGGCATTTTGTGAAAGGTTTGGTCAAAGTGGCAAATGGCAATACGAGAAATATGTAGATAAGACAAGTAGATTTCAAGTCTTTTGCACTTAAAAATGGCGTTTCGTTTAATTCCCTACTCTAAAACATGTGAGATAAGACAAGTACCGACTTGTGACATATGGCTTTGAATACTTGATTGATCGATCGTTAATTGTGTTTGATGGTTACTGACTAAACTTACATATTGTTATTCAAATCTCCATAGTTTCTAATATTTTGTTCGATGGTATTATATTTTTTATAATGGAAAACTATAACTCACAAAAATATTTTAGAGATAATTGCATAAAACAACCTTCATTATATTTGATATTATTAGATCAACCTATCTTTCTAAAAGGCTGGTAAAAAGACATAAAAACTAATTCTTTGATTTTTTTATTACAGAAATGCCATTATTATTATTTTTTTCACAGCAAAAAGTCTCTTTAGATATCTCAGTCTCGTTTAATTGTTCTCCTTATCTCCGTTTCTTTCTAGGGTTTCTCTCAAATCCATGCTCTTCAAACATGGCAGACGAATCTCCTTCCTCATGAAAAGGCACAAGAAATCGCTGCTCGTCTTTTTAGCACGAAGGTTCTTCTCCTTCTTCTACCTCTAGATCGCGTTGTTTCGAATCTTGTTTCTCCCAGATCTATGCAATCAGATCGAGGGGATCTAGATCTTGATCCAAGGTTTAAAGGTATATTCACATTTTTTTTCGATTTTTCAGTCCTTCGTAGTCTATATGATTCCGTCGAGGCTCTCACAAATCTGGCTTCATGTGATTTGTAGTTCAGATCTAGGGTTTTTGATTCGTTGGAAGTTTTTTTTTTTTCTGGATTTCACATGGAAAAAATGTAGGTAGAAACTAATTGAATGAGATGTCACAAAGCTTGGATTTATTTTTCTATAACACGACAAGCTCGATTCTTGAATAAACCTTTGCTTAATTTTTAATGGATTAAGCTTGGGATTTTTGAATATTCTTGTTTGTCAATGTGTCGTACATGCTGGATGCTATTCTTAAGTTTGGTTATCGTAGTTTTTTTCCCATACTTTTTTTATTTATTGTATTTTGTTGGAATTCAATGTCGTCAACACCTAGAGCTTTCGCTGGATAGTATCCCAACGATGTTTCAGGAAAGTAGAACTCTTAAATCTGCTTTTGGTGATTGTTGAAGATGCATATGCTTATATGGTACAACAGTTGTGATAGTAGATTTGTTGTATTATATGGTAGATTTTAAGGTAGTCAGATATGGTAGACTTTTTATTATGTGATAGTAGAGTTTACGATATGTCATGGTAGATTTGAACTAAAAGGTTAATGTTACGCAGCGCCAACTCTTTTAATGAATACGAACCGAAGGTTGACTTTTACTGACGACTAATGAAACTCAAAGAACAATGGAAGGAGGATGAGTTCGGGTGGCTGAATACTGAGGTAAATGCATTTAACAATTTTAAATGTGTTTACCTGTTGTAATGAACTATGATTTAAACCTTATTGTTCTCTATGCGAGTCTCCTCCAAACAAGCATATATTTGCCGTGATTGCGGGTCTCTAACATACTCTTATTTATCTATCTCTTTCTCTTGATTTTGCAGGTATATTTACAATGATACAAAGCTGAGCTCCAAAGAGACGAAGCTGCCGGGTAAAATGATCCTCCTTTGTCATCAATTTCACATCTTCACTCCGGTTTTGATACATACATGTTATGATAATCATGCAGGAAGGCTTTGCCTATAGTAATTAAGCTCTCGCGGCTCTTTAATTCTATATCGACAACACATGAGTGCAACATCATCAAGACAACTACATTTTTTGCTTCTGAAATCATATTTTTTGTTTTGTATTAACATTCATCTTCTACTTGTGACCACTATACTGAAGTAAAGTATTCAGCTTTTTATGTACCAAAAATGTATTGAAATTTGCAAAAATAAATAACGAGGGTAAGTGTGATACAGAGGAATTTGACAATCGTAAAGAGGTAAAATGGCTAGTCTTGCAAGATGAGGGATTCTTGAATTGGTTTATTGATTGAAGATTGATAAAGGATGTTCAAAGCAGACAAGTTTTCATTGACGCTCAAGGATGTCACTGGCATGAACTCATATGGACCTTGCTTTGGCCCCCAAATCTGTCATGTTCCGAGCCAAAACCCATTTCGTATGAGATTGAAGTTTTAAGAGCATTTGTCAGTAATAAGTAAGTAATATCTTGACAAATTTCGACGTTACAATATGATAAGATTGAGAAAGATGGAATGAACCTGGTTTCGATTCTCATCAAAGCCACGATCTCATAGGAGGTATAAAAGTCTACCACCATTAATATTAAAATCTAGCACCATGAGATGTAAAAAAGTCTACCACCATGGGAGGTATAAAAGTCTACGACCATGGGAGGTAACAAAGTCTACCACCATGGAGAGGTATACAAGTCTACCATAATACAAATTAAAATCTACCCCGTCAGAATATAAAGTCTACCAAAATTCTGTAAATCTACCAAATTAAGTCTTTTCCTATGTGAATAAAGTCTACCAAACAGAATAAATCTACCGTGTCAGGCTAAAGTCTACCATAACCAACCGACCATAAAGTCTACAATCAATAACGAGATAAATCTACCACGGGTTACAAAATCTACCATCGAAGTCACTTAAATCTACCAGAAAACCTAAAGTCTACCAAAGAAAAGTCAACAAGTCAATGTTGGTTTAAAATCTACCGTTAAACAACACATAAGTCTACTGTTACATTAAAAATAATATATACCGTAACATGAAAACGTAAGTCTACCATGTCTTCTAATTAAACTCTACCGTAACTATGGTAGACTTATCAGCGTAAATCTACCATAATTTTGGTAGACTTATTAGCGTAAACTCTACCGTTTCGTTTAATATAAGTCTACCGTCAAAGCTGGTAGATTTGTCCAAGTAAGTCTACCACTTCAGAAAAAACAGAAGTCTACCGTCATTCTCTGGTAGAGTTTACCGTCCGAGCTCTTAAGTCTACCGTCCGAGCTCTTAAGTCTACCGTCCGAGCTCTTAAGTCTACCGTCATAGCTATGGTAGACTTAAGTTTTCGCGCGCTGACGTGG
This sequence comes from Boechera retrofracta, assembly GCA_015832515.1. Lineage (NCBI taxonomy): Eukaryota > Viridiplantae > Streptophyta > Magnoliopsida > Brassicales > Brassicaceae > Boechera > Boechera retrofracta. Next base: position 42,266 of record JACCIV010005632.1, on the reverse strand, counting down.
CAGAAATTCATTAATGGCATTTTCGTAATAATGTTTTTTGTCACCAAATGAATTGAGGGCAAAACGGCCATTAAAAATGGAATTAGGTCGTTTGAGTAATATCCAAATATTAAGGTCGTTTTAATAATAAAGTTTAAAAATATAAGTTGTTTTAGCTAACCACCCAATATTTTATTATTAGACATGGGAATTTGGTTTGTTTTCTATGATCTTTTAGAATCATTACTTTGAATCATAAGATAGATGTATGAAAATTATCTATTTTTGCTCTAACTGCAATATTTTATCCATAAGAACTATGATATATAAGTATGCAAAATTTTTGTATAAATCGTGTAGGTGAAAGAACTTTGAATATAATAAAAATGTTCTATATTTACTTGATGATGATTATAATTGCTTGAGATACATTATATAGAGAAGAGAAGAAAGATCTAGATCTTGTGACTAGGCTATACACGTCACACAGTCAATGACCAAAAAACAAACTTTGAAAAGATTTGATCTTCTCATTAGCAGAGCCGTTAGTGCAGAGAGGAGTGTAAAAAGCTTCATTTGTCTTATTCTCTGTAGGTTTTGTTGCTGATGCCGTACATTGCAGGTTTTAATGTTGATGCAGGCTCATGATGGGCTTCTTGAACTTGGGCCGAGGTTGTTTTGCTAACATTTCCCCTCAAACTCAAAGTAGGTGGATGACCAACATTGAGTTTGGTTCTGAGACTTTCAAAGGCTTTTCTTGGCAAAGACTTTGTGAAGATGTCTGCATATTGAAGTGTCGCTGAGACATGTTGAGTTTCAATCATTCTTAAAGCCACTTGTTCTCTGACATAGTGGTAATCCACTTCCATGTGTTTTGATTTGTTGTGCATCACCGGATTGACTGACAAGAACACAGCTCATAGATTATCACAACTCAGAAGAGTAGGTCCATCGTGATATATTCCCAAATCTCTCAAAATCTATGATATCTAGTTTAACTCTGCTGCAGTTGAAGCCATAGCCCTGTATTCAGCTTCTGTAGATGACCTTGACACTGTAGGTTGTCTTTTGGCACACCAAGAAACTAAATTAGCTCCAAGATAAGTGCAGAACCCTGTTATGGATCTTCTGGTTTCTTTGCACCCTGTCCAATCTGAGTCACTGTAGGCTAAGAAGTGCTACGGTTTGAGATATGAATCCCAAAATCTGATGTTCCTTTGACATATCTCAGAATTCTCTTAAGCATAGCAAAGTCAGAATTGGTTAGAGCATGCATCCTTTGACAGACTAGATTAACTGAGTATTTAATATCAGGTCTAGTCAATGTCAAATACTGAAGTTTACCTGCTAGTCTTCTGAAATATGTAGGCTCTGAGAATTTTTTTGAACCATACTCTGTAACTTCATTCTGAACAGGTAGAAGAGTAGGCATAGGATTGCGGGTGCTCAGAGCCGCTTGATGCAGAATCTCTTTTGCATACTTGGACTAATGCAAAAAAATCTCACTTTTTATAAACTCTGTTTGAACTTCAAGAAAGTAATGTAGTGATCTCAGGTCTTTCATCATAAATTCTTTGCTTAAATTGATGATAAGCTGTTGAAAAAGATCTGAATCACTCCCTGTAAGTATTATATCATCCACATAGAGCAGTAAAACCATAGTTTTCCCATTGTGATGATAGCTAAAGAGAGATGATTCAGCTTTACTACATTCAAAACCAAATTCCAAAAGGTAGTTGCTGAATTTATCAAACCATACTCTTGGAGCTTGCTTTAATCCACAGATAGCTTTCTTTTATCTGCATACATGACCAAGATTTTGAGGATCTTCAAATCCAGGAGGTTGTTGCATATACACAGGTTCTGAAAGATCACCATGGAGAAAAGCATTTTCACATCTAACTGAATAATTTTCCACTTCTTCACAGCTGCTACATTCAACACCACTCTGATAGTAGCTGAGCGTACCACAAGACTAAAAGTTTTCGAAAAGTCTACTCCTTCTACTTGCTGAAAACCCTTAGCCACTAGTCTTGCTCTTAATCTGTCAACTGTTCCATTTGCATGAAGTTTTGTCTTGAAAACCCATCTGCTTCCTAAAATATTCATCTCTGCAGTAGGTGGAACTAGATCATAGGTGTCAATGATGTATAAAGATTCTAGTTCCTCCAAACAAGCACTGGTCCAACCTGCATCCTATAATACTTCCTCTACATCCTTAGGTTCCACTGGAATTTGAGTAGAGGCAAGAGCATACCTGGGATTAGGTTTATGAATCTCATCTTTCTGTCTTGTTTGCATAGGATGAATGTTGGTAGAGTGATTATCATTTTGAACTTTTTGATTGACCATTGCAGAACTATCTTCTGCTATTTGTTGAGAAGACTGAGATGATTCCAGTGAAGCAGAGGTGTTTGTTTCAGTGTTTTCTGCAGCATTGTCAGCCATATAGTTGTTGAATTCCATATCTTAATGATCAGGTACTGTAAAAAGAGGTCTGAACAGGGGAGACTGAGCAGTTGTGACTACTCTTGGAGCTATAACAGGTAGAAAACTTGACTGCCATGACTGCAGAACCATTGTTATATACTTAGGTAGCAACTCAGCATATCTGTCTTTAAAGGAAAACAAACCTTCATCAAAAATAACATGTCTAGTGATAAACACTCTTTCAGTTGGAGGGTACAGGCATCTGTAACCTTTGTATTTTAGATTGTATCCAAGAAATACACATAAGAGAGACCTTGATTCAAGCTTATAAGCATTGTAAGGTCGGAGACAAGGATATACACCACAACCAAAGGTTATCAGGTAGGTATACTCAGGTTTTTGCTGCAGCAGACTTTCATAAGGAGATTGTTGAGCAGAAGAAGACATCATATTTATTAAATGAGTTGTTGTGAAGAAGACTTCAACCCAAAAATGTAGAGGTACCTTATTGTGAAAGAGCATAGCTAGACCCTGTTCCACTATATGCTTATGCTTCCTTTCCAACTCCATTTTGCTGTGGAGTATGTGGACAAGAGATTTGGTGCTTAACTCCACAGTTAGCCAAATGTGTTACAAACTTAGAGCTTGTAAATTCTCCACCCCCATCAGACTGAAACACCTTAATTTTCTTAGAAAATTGATTCTCTACGAGCTTCTGAAACTGAACAAACACATTGTAGAAGTTTGATTTGAGCTTCAGTGGAAATATCCAGCTGTATCTAGAGAAATCATCAACAAACACAACATAATATTTGAACCCTTGCACATAAGTTACTGGAGAAGGACCCCATAAATCACTATGTATCTTATCAAGAGGAGCAGAACTGACTGTTTTTGACAAAGAGAAGGGTAATCTAGAGCTTTTGGCCATTTGTCAAGATTCACATGTCAGAAAATCACTCATTTTATTCACTGAAATAACATTGGAACTATACAGTTGTTGAACAACTTGATTATTAGCATGAGTCTATGATGCCACTGCTGAAAGGATGCTGATTGTTGTCGACTTGAGTACATAGCCAGAACCTCCGGATTATCCAGTATGTAAACTTCATTACTTCTCCTTCCCTTTGTCAGAACTTTGAATGTTCTTTTGTCCAATACTAAGACCTTGTCGTCATCAAAATAAACACCACAAGGATGATCCTCACATAATTTTGAAATAAATAATAATGGCTGCTTTATAGAAGGACAAACAAGAACATCATTCAACTGTATTTTACCTGAAAATCCAGCAATGTTGGTTGACCCCACATGAGTAATAGGTAAGCAGTCTCCATCTGCTACCATAATGTTTTCAGATCCATTGAAGGGTTTCACATTGCTAAGACCAGCAGATGTAGGAGTTATGTAAGCAGAAGCTCCTGAATCTGGACATCATTCAATACCATATGAGTCATAGACTTAAAACGCAGCTATAACCTGAGGTAGAGCACTGTCTTGATAGTTATTATTGATTTTTTTGTAGCACTTCAAGACTGTGTGACCTGTTCTCCCACAGATTTTACAGACAGATCTTGTAGATGCAGCAGCTTACTTGCTGAGAAAATTCTCTACCATGAGATGAATACCCTCCTCTGCCTCTGTTTGATCCTCTTTGATAACCAGTAGAAGTCTGAATGCCAAGATGAGGATTGGCTTCTACACTTTCATCATAGGCGAGAAGACGAGCATTAAAGCCTCCAACTTCAGAAACAACATCATTGAAAGTAGGTATTGGAAACCTTGACAGAGAGTTTTGAATCACATTGACAATATGATCATATTCACGTCCAAGACCATTCAGAAAGTTGAAGATCTTCATAGTTTCTTCAACAGGATGACCAATGGAGTTTAGCTGGTTGCAAATGCCTCTGAAATCTCTGCAGTAGTCATCAAAAGATTTCCCTTTCTTTGACAAAAGTTGCAAGTTCCTTCTCAGTTCAAAGATGCATCCAACAGAGCATTTGTTGAAGTTTTTAGCAAAAAAATCCCATATTTCTTTTGAGGTTTGAAAGCTGACAACATACCCTAGGATTTTTCAGAGAGAGTCCCAAAGATGCATGACTTAATGAATTGACCAGTGCATTCCCAGGCTTCAAATCTGGTGTTAGGCACTTGATTGACGACACACCGTTTTGAACCGTCAGTGTTGTCGGAGGTGGAGCTTCCTGGCCAGTGGCGAACCCGAGAAGTTTTTGACTGTGAAGCAGAGCTTCCAACTATGGTTTCCATAGAAGATAGTTTCGATCTGTAAGTTTGACTGTTACAAAACTCGAAACATGAACTTGAATTGGAAAAGGATAAGGATCTTGAGCTGCCATTGCAAATACCTGTTAAAGTTTAGCAAGCTCTGATACCATGAAAAACTTTGAATATACTGAAAATATTCTGTATTTACTTAGATGATTACAATTGCTTGAGATACATTATATAGAGAAGAGAAGAAGGATCTAGATCTTGTGACTAGGCTATACACGTCACACAGTCAATGAGAAAAAACAAACTTTGGAAATATTCGATCTTCTCATTAGCAGAACCGTTAGTACAGAGAGAAAGAGTGTAAAAAGCTTCATTTGTCTTATTCTCTGTAGATTTGTTGTTAATGTCGTACATTGCATGTTTCAATGTTGATGCAGGCTTATAATGGGCTTCTTGAACTTGGGCCGAGGTTGTTTTGCTAACAATAATTGCATCAAAAATATCAATAATACCATGTAAATAAAACCACTAAAATGTTCATTGATCACCTTTGCTATTATAAGACTATAATAGTATAGTACACAATTTGGTACCAAAGTAATATATCAAATGCATGTAATGATTTTGTTTGATTTTTAAACCTTTCTGGTGTTTTTTTTTTTTTTCTTCATTACACTTTTTAAAATTGTCTAATTGACATCAAATTTGGTCAAACAAAAATAGAAAACAAACATTAGTAAAATGGGGTACCCATATCCACCCATTATGGGTCGGATCCAAAAGACAGTCTCGTTGACTGCCACGTCATACAAACAAACTGTTGCTGATCCAAACACACGCCGTCATATATCACCGGAAGCGCGTGACTGTTCACGCGCCTTCACCACTCTCTCACTTTACCCACAGATCGTTTTAATGGTTGTTTAATCGATCTTCTACGTCAAGTATCTCAAAATCAAAACAAGTTTGCTTCATTCATACTTCAAATTCTCCTCACATTCTTCGCTCGCTGCTTGTATATGTAAACGAGATTACGACGGACACGTAGAGAGAGAGAGAGACGGCGACAGAGAAGGAGGAGGCTCGTTCGACAATGCGAGAATGGCTCAGTATAGGCAATCGGGAACGGAGAGGTTTTTGGGAGGTCGAAGCGGTTACAATCCTTATGTCAACGGCGGAGCTTCGTCGGATCATGTAGCGATCGGGATCCGTAACGGCGGTGGTAATTTCGGAGTAGTAACACAGCACGGGAAGGCTAGTCGATGGCGGCGATCTGCTCGATTGGATAGGAATCGTCGTTTGGGCGTTGGCTCTTTGGTGTTTGTTCTTTGTGTTGTGCTCGTTGTTTGTGTTTCGGCTTACTATTATTTCTCCGGTTATACTAATTTTGGCAGAGATGATAAAGGTCAGTTCGATTTCTCGAGCTTGAAAGTATGAACGATTCACTTAGCTAGATCCTGTTTCGGTTGATTGAGTATGAACGTTTAGCTGATAGGAATTAGATTCGAGAAATTGATGTTCGAATAGGATAAGGAAGGAGCTGATGCTTTGTATTACGTTTATGCAGGAATTGATACCTCTGAAGGTGATTTTCTTAAGAATGTGTCAAGAACTGATCCTTTGAAAATACTTAAGTTTGGTCATGGTTCAGTGTTACATGGACGAGATTCGAGATATTGGGATAAGGATGATAGAAGACGGGATGAAGATTATAATGAGGATGATGTAGAGGTAGCTTCTGAGGATCAATCTGTTGCTGAGGAGAGGTCAGTTTCTGAAGTGAAAAAGGATTTATCGCTGCGCTATTCTTTGAAGGGTTCAGATTGGAAGGGGGTTGGTTTTTATAATGAAGCTGGACGTGATGAGCTAAAGAAATATGAAGTAGAGTATCAGGCGTCTCTTGTAAAAGGTGGTCAATCACTTAAAGAAAATAATGGGCATCATCAGCCATTTGATACAGATTCTAATGAAGATGATTCAATTGATTCTCATGATACTCAAGGGGATGAATATGTTGATATGGGGCATGATGGGCATGAAAATGAAGAATCACACAGAGGTAATCAAAGGCACAATGAGAATGATGCTGAAGAATCTCACAAAGAGAGTGCATCCGTGTTTCTTCATTCTATGACCAAGCATCAGAAAACTGAAAAGGTTAATGGAGCTTCATCAAAAAGGTCACGTGGGAAGTCTTCTCTTGTTGGTACGGGTGGTAAATCCGGGAAAACATCGCAAACTGATATAAAAAGACGAGCAGCCCGAGCTCGAAGTCACAGATTTTCAGGTAATGTCTTATGATTAGCTGGGTTGAAGAACATATTCTGAGCTCTTGCTTCTCAATTCTCTTGTTGTTAAAATCTTATAGGTATATCTTGTGAAATGAAGCTGTTGAATTCCAGTCAACAAATACAAGAGCCTTTGAACACTCAAAATTTTGCTAGACCCTCTTTACAATACATACAGATGGAGGATAAACCCGAAGGAGAAGAACAGTGGGAACCTAAATTTGCAGGTCACCAGAGTTTACAGGAACGAGAAGATTCTTTCTTGGTTCAAGACAAGAAAATCCATTGTGGCTTTGTCAAAGCCCCCGAAGGGTTGCCAAGCACTGGGTTTGACCTGACAGAAGATGATGCTAACTATATCAGTAGATGTCACATTGCTGTGATCTCCTGTATCTTTGGCAATTCTGATCGCTTGAGGCATCCTGCTAATAAAATGGTATGATACAGTCTGCCCTTGATGCATTTTCATGTTGTATTTTTCTTCTTATTTCCATATCTAAAATTTTAAAATTCTAACCACTGCTCTCTATAAGCATCGGGTTAGGTACATGGAAATAGCCCATCCTACATACATGGAGGCTTAAGACATTTTGTGGCACATAGATACTCACTAGCTGAGATTTGCAAGCTTAGTTTGACCAACTGTTGAACAACATGAACTGAATGAGCAGTAAACTAGTTTTTGGCTACTAGATGAAGATGACTAGTTGACAATTGTATTTAAGTTCAATATATCAAAAAAAATGTATTGGTTGCATAAAAATATCTCGTAATGTATTTATCATCGCCATAGCCACACCTGTAAATGCTGAGTTATGAATAGTTGAATGCCAGGCATTTGCAAAGTTTGTTTGATGGGTGTTTCTATAATCATGAATACAACCATCTCTTAAGCTCTATGCCCATCAGGACATTAACATTGGTTCGCAATGACATGCTAGTAGCTTCTACCGTGTTTATTTTTGCGTGATTATAGTGCAACTAATAAACGCCTTCACATATTTTAAGAATCCTCAATATATGCATATCCATTTTGTATGTGCTTTTCTTCGTTTACACGCTGATATCATGGAGTTTATAATAATTAAATTTGCTAACCTGGGATTTCTCTCTTCATTTAGGTAAGTAGTGTGTCAAGAAAAGATGTTTGCTTCGTTGTGTTCGTGGACGAGATTACCATGCAAACACTTTCTGCAGAAGGCCAAGTACCCGACGAAGCTGGATTCATTGGTTTGTGGAAGTTGGTCGTCGTGAGGAATCTTCCTTACGCAGATATGCGGAGGGTAGGAAAAATACCAAAACTATTACCACACAGACTTTTCCCTTCGGCAAGGTGAGACTCATGTCGTAGGGATAGGTTTCAATAGGTCTAACTAGCACAATTTTTTCCTGCAGTTACAGTTAGCCAAAGTTAGAGCGACTAGACAAGCACTTTTTGGTTGAGTATGAATGAGAATTTACTGGAGAGGATATTAGTTGTCTAACATATGTATAGTTTCCGTACTAAGCTACAAATGCAAGAGTCAAAATTTTAAATATGTTAAAAGTTAGATGTTGGAAGTTGTTTTGGTTACCCACCTAAAGCTCTACAATTGAAAACAGAAATTCATCTGATGTATATTCTTTAGGTACTCAATCTGGTTAGACAGCAAGTTACGTCTCCAGTTGGACCCCTTAGTCATTTTGGAATACTTTCTGTGGCGTGAAGGGCACGAGTATGCTATCTCCAATCATTACGACCGTCATTGCCTATGGGAAGAGGTTGCACAAAACAAGAAGCTGAACAAGTACAATCACACTGTCATTGATCAGCAGTTTGAGTTTTACCAGACTGACGGGCTGACGAGATTTAATGCTTCAGATCCCAACAAGCTTCTTCCCAGCAGTAAGTTCTTTTGGATAACTGCTATAAGCCATGATTGGAAGTTTGGAACCCTGCTTAGGGAGCTTTTCTGTAGTTAGTGGCCATAGCTGCTTGGTTTGCTCATAACATCGACGATGAATGATTAGAAGGAACTGGTCAATAGTTACAAACAAAATGACTTCTGAGTTGAAAAGCAACGAAATTGTAAACATGATAAAGGAGTAGAATTTTTTTGCTAACGATTTGCATCTGAAACTATGCTAACGAGCTGTATTTGCATGTGGAATTTCACATTTAAAAATTTTGCCAATGGTGTGCATTTGCGTTTGAATCTGACATGCAAATTGGTCACTAGTATCTGATTGCAGCCAACTGTTACTCCAGTCTTCAAATTATGTTTTCATTGTGGGTTAAATGCTTATTGCCACTGAATTATGCTATGGTCAACCCGATAGATGTATTCAATACATTCATCTGTTTTTCTTCTCACTTTGTGACTGTAATCCTCCTTGCATATGTTTTTTGCAGATGTTCCAGAAGGGTCTTTCATAGTACGGGAACATACTCCCATGTCAAACCTATTCTCGTGTTTGTGGTTCAACGAAGTTGAGCGCTTTACTCCCCGAGATCAGCTGAGCTTTGCATACACTTACCAGAAATTAATAAGGATGAACCCTGACACTCCATTTAATCTCCACATGTTCAAGGTAAAGATTCAAGTTTCTAATAACCTTCCATGAAACTGTTACGATTTCACATTGACCTGCCTGATGCTTACAAAATCAGTGGAATTGCCTTGCTTTCACTTTTAAGCTGGGTTTAAGAGTAGATAGAGAGAGCTCTCTTCTACTTACGGATGTTTGGAAAGTGGAGCTGGTATAGTATGTTCTGTAAGATATAAAAATTACTATCTGTGCCGAATATAGGAAACTAGTATCATGGGTTTGTAGGAATTGATGAATACGTAATATATGATGGGTTGAATTATCTGTTGCCACTAGAATTAAATCCTATGTAGGAAAGTGTCACAATGCAGGTTTGGCTATATTGTTGAGTTAGATTCATATCATAATCCTGAGCGAAACGCGTATTAAGAAGAAGAATGTTAATTTTCTTTTTCCCCTCTGAAATTTTCAGGATTGCGAGAGGAGAAAAATAACCAAATTGTTCCGTCACAGATCAGAGGAGAAGCGAAACCTTATACAAGCAGCAACATAATAACACAGACCATTTTTCTGAATGCTGGACATTATCGCGGCTGTACTGACTGTGAGTAAGAGTAAACACCACAGTTATTTTTCTCTGAGACTAACATTGTTGTGAGAAGATCGACACACGTTTCAGGTGAGAACCCGGTTTAGAGGTATACGAATGTGAGGTGATTTTAAGAGAGAGAGATGTTTCAGTTGAAAAAGGAAAGAAAGGCTGATTCAATTCATTAGCAGTCGTGTCAATGTTTTATTCAATTCATTGCTTCCGTAGGTTTGTTGTCTATATCAGTATGATTGCAACGAGAACTCATAAAGATCTGACTGATTATTGCAAAAAATGGAGGACGATGCTTGAGACAAGGGTACATATTAAAGACCTTGATGTTCTAATTCCTACCACACCGCCTCCAACCACCTTACATAAGAAACACACGTGTAAATCTAAAGAAACAACGGTGAGGATTTATAAATCTAAATTACAAAGACAGAAAGATTCCGGTAGTAGCTTTAAGAAAGCATAATCTCCACAATGTGAAAGCCTGACCAAGTTCTTGCTCAAACCTGAAAAGGGTTGTACTCAAAAGCAGCAATGTTGTCGAAGAACATCATTTGTCCAGGTGACAATGGTGGAAACTCATTCGCCCAGAATTGATCATCACCGTCCAACAACTTATTATTCTCATCACCTTCTTGGTCTACGACATCATCTATGATGGTTTCTTGGTTATCGACTGGTACATGTTGTGGGAGAACCGAGTCAACGATAGCTTGGTCGAATTTCTCGAACTGGATCATCTTGGAACAGTATGTGACATCGTCATTAGGCTGTGAAAAAGCCGAAACTTCACAGATGTGTTGTCCCACATAAGTGGTTCTGTACACTGAAGGATTTTCTTGGATCTTCTGGACCCGCTTCGTAGCATTGCAGTTTTGGCTTTTCGCATAGGCGCATCGATAGTAACACCTATGAGCGACCTCATTTGTTGTTAACTACCACAACTTTTTTAAAGTTAATTAACAGAGCAGAGCATTTACTCTGTTTATTTTTTCTTTTTCCTTTAGTTGGTTATTGCTAACCTTTGGTATGGAGAAGTTTTGATGGTCTTTTGTCCGTACTTCTTCCAGGAAAAACCGTCGTTGCGGAGCGGAGTTGGTGAATCGCCTCGGTAATGCTCTAAACCTTTAGAACTCTTTCTGAAACATTAATTGAACCTTCAAATGTCAGTCAATAATCAAATCAAGAAACCCTTAATTATCAACGAGTTTCGAATTTTGTGAGGCATATACTTCTTTAAGGATTTCGGAGCCGTGTTGTGAGAAGAAGACTCATGGTGCGGCGAATGGTCAGAGGAAGTGATGCTCGTGATATAGGACAGACCAATGGAGAAAGAATCAAGAACGGTACTAACGAGAGCCTCTGTTTGAACAGAGCATGTCTCATGGTTTTCAAGTTGCATCTTCAGGTGGTTACCGTATTTTTGGCCGCGAAGCAGTGCCTCCACCGCCTTGTCAACGCCCGGGTCCATAGTTGTGAATACTAAAGAGTGTTCTTTTGCTTTTTGCGTGTTTGTTTCTATCTGAGTTATAATTTTCTTAAGGGGAAAGGGAGAGAGTATATAACAGTGAATGGTTGGGTGAATCATGGTCACGTAAGTGCTTATTTGGCATTTTCGGTGTTTATTTTAAATATACAGTGATGAATCATTGCCATGTTACTGTTTATTTGGCATTTTGGGTGTTTATTTGGTGTGTAAAATAGGGAGATTTATAAGAAATGCCACATTTTTTTAAAACTTATAAGGAATGCCACTTTGACTTTTCCTTTTAAAAAATGCTACTACGGTAACTGTAGCAAAAATGAGAAAGACACTTTTGTCCTCCAATTGGAGAGAAAGAAGAAGATGCATCTATTGGCGAGCCTCCATAGTTTTCGAAGCTGTGGCATTTCTCAGATCTCGTTAACCTCAACCTTTCTGATGCCACTGAAAAAATTATCGCTGAATACATATGGTTCGATCTCTCATCTCTCTGTTTGTCTCTCACCATGAGTCTCATTTATCGTTGTTTGTTCTTATTGATGGCGCGAGCACGAGACGGCGAAACACATGATGTCTACCGTGGACATAGTAATGTCTACTCTGGAGATAGTAATGTCTACCGTGGACATAGTAATGTCCATCGTGGACATTCTAATGTCGATTCTAATGTCCATCGTGGACATTCGTGGTGCTGTTTCGGAATTAAGAAATCATAAGCTATGATTTCTAGTTAAAACCTAATAATCATGCGGTAGACATAAAAAAGTCTATCGCGAAAAACATGATGTCTACCGTGGACATAGTAATGTCTATCGTGGACATTATAATATCCACGATGAACATTCTCGTGGACATTATAATGTCCATAGTGTAGACACAAATTTTTCCTATGTCTTGATTCAGAGAACGGACATCGAAACATAATGGACATTAAAATGTCTATCGTGGACATTATAATATCCACGATAGACATTCTATGGACATTATAATGTCCATAGTGTAGACACAAATTTTTCCTATGTCTTGTTTCAGTTTAATATGGACAGACAAACATACATCGAAACATAGACATATAACTCATAATGTTTTACATAGCAGCTTCATATGGGCGTCAGATTGATAATTGTTGATATAGCAGTTTAATAGAATCATTGGACATAATCGACATTATAGTGAACATAATCGAAATTATTGTGGACATCCATTATACTTATGTATGCGGACATAACAATGTCTATCGCGGACATAACCATGCCTATCGCGGACATAATTCTGTTTATCGCCACATAATCATGTCTATCGCCACATAACAATGTCTATCGTGGACATAACCATGTCCGCCATTAGTCGCCGCCGTCAAAAGATTTGTCGGTTTGTTTCTCATCATCTTTATCATTTTTTCTCTCAGTTAATCCCTGTACTCCTGGACATGAAGATCTGAAGACAAAGATCAGAGAAATCAGAGGCTTAATGGCACCAGCCTTGGCGATTTTGATCCGATTATCAGGTTTGTGTTTGGATAAGAGCCTGATCTCCATAGCAGCTTGCTTCTGCGTTAAAACCAACGCCCGCCGTTCTCTTTCTTCTCTGCAAATGCTTAAATTTATTCAAAAATGACGAAATCAAAGACAAAATTTGCAGAAATCAGGGAATAGATCATCGAACACAACAGTTTCCAAAAAAAGCCAAATAAAATTTATTGGGAGAAACGCTTCTAAACGCTTCCCAATATATTGGGAAAATCTATTGGGAGATGGGGGTAATCCCATCTTTTTAATTTATAGGTACAGTGCAAAATATGGCATTCTTTGCAAAGTATTAGAAAATGTGGCATTTTCTATAATTTTTCCAGTAAAATATTTAACAACGTGAATGGTTGGGTGAGTCACTGCTTATTTGGCATATTGGGTGAGTCATTGGCTCATTGCCATGTAACTGCTTATTTCGAACCCACATTTTGGTGATCTCGAAATAAATATTATTATACGTCGACTCAAACTAATGACTACTTTTTACAGTCAACCCAACCTTTTTTTTTTTTTTTCTGTGTATTGTCTTTATATATGCTGACGGTGACGGATCATATTTTTTTATGCTTACTTTAAGTACGATTATTTTTAGTTAGATAAAAAGAAATTCGAATAGAGCCTCAATGCTACGCTCTTTGGATTATACTATTTATATGCCATTTAAATTTCTGAGTTTTTTGAGTTTATAATAAATTAAAAAACTATTATAATATCTTATAAATTTCAACATCTATTCAACAAAAAACTATTAAAATATTTTATAAATTCCAATATTTATTGTGATAAAAGGGGTAATTAAGTTGTATTACAAAATTGTAAATGTAATTTCATGATTTCAGTTTATGAAATCTAAATCCCACGGTGATCTAGATTTGATTTAATTCAACCACAAACGCTTTCTTATAGAAGAAAAAAAAAAAGAGAATGACTAACCTTGATCCATGCTTGATTAGGCTTACTATGGAGAAGATCACTAATCCTTTTAGTTGATGTTTTTCTTTATAGAGGTTATTGTTCTGTTGTGTTTCTACAAAAGCGTAACTGTCAAGTTTACAACACCACACATATATACATCATCTTCCAAGGGTTGTAATATTACGTAATAACCACCACTTTATAATTCTAGCATATACATGTATATATACTATTTATATAATATAATTAAGGCAATGGAAAAGGTTTATCAATACACCCGAATTTAATTTCACTAATCGAAACCGATTCATCACGGTGTCATCCTTTATATTAAAATTCTTAACGTTAATATGAACTTGAACTTTATAATTAAACTGAAAAACACATAAACCACATAGAATATAAATATTCTTACAAAAATAATCCGTTTAAGATTAAAATCCGACATTAAAAAAAGTTATCATCCTTAAAATACTTATGTGAATATTTTTTTTTAAATGATTAGAAGATTATAAGTCCGTGAACTCCTACATTCCCAAAATCCTAAACCATATAATTTATCTCTTTTTTGGAAAGCATATTCTTCCCAACGCGATTGAAGATGTGATCTCTTAAGTATTTACATTCTTAGTAACCTAGGAAGTTAATTAAGCAACTTGTCATTGGTAATATCTACGTGTATTACCGATCAAAATCCAAATATTCTCATAACATTTTAATAAATTTAACATATATTGTAAGAGAAGTAGCACAATGCTGGCTACTTCTAAAAACTCATGACATTAAATTGCAGGTTCGGGGTTCGAACTCTGCTCTCTACGGTGTTTAAAGACTATTAAAAACCACTAGGCTGTTGAAAAAAAAAAATTTAACATATATTTCATCTAATATGTTTAGAGCCAATGAGGTTTATCTCCTTCTTTTTTTTTTTTTTAATATTGTAACAATTCGTCGTGTTGACAAAATTTGACGAAACCAAATTACTCAATTAACAGAAAAAAATATATATATATATAAAAATGTAATAATAACTCCTGTTATATATTTTTTTTCTTTCCGAAATGCTTGTTTCAAATTCGTTGTACTTGTAGACAACATTTTTTGTGTGCTTTAAAGATAATCTAGATTCATTTGTCATTTTATTTGTTTTTAAATTATTGGATCTTTTATAACTATCAAATATAATTTATAACTATGCTTACTTTAATTTTTCTAAGTGTATGGTTAAGAGAGAAATGGAATGCTTTTTTTTTTTTTTTGTTCAAAGAGAAATAGAATGCTTAAATTCACCTAAAATGAGCTTTTTGCCGGAAAATTTCGGCAGCCAAGTTTGACTCTGAATGTGAAATGAAAACAAAAATTTGAAGAAATTTGATATTTTTTAAATGAGAATTTTACCCAAAATGCCAAAAGTAAAAACAAAACTTTCAAAAAATGCCAAAACTTTCTAGGTCTTCGTAAAATGCCAAAAAAACACTGTATACGAGATTTACAATGACCGTTTTACCTCTCTTTTAGTTTTTCCATTTCAACGAGATTTACCAAAGAAGCTTCTACGGCAGCGCTTTTCGTTAGTCAACAAGGTGATGTCATGGTGAAGTAATGCAGGTTATCTGAAAACGATTCTCCTGGTTTCGTTTATCGGAGCTTTAGCATGGATGTATCAATCAATCTGATATATCATGGATTTTACCCGTTTTTAGCCATGATATAAGTCGTTTTATCGAGTCTTTCTAGTGCTTTTTCTATCATTTTAGAGTCTTTTCAGGTTTTAGCACGTTTGGGACGAAATTGGAGATTTTGGAGATATTTGGAGCCTTTTTGGAGCAAACCGAAGAAAGTACCCGTTTTGAAGCTTTAGCATCGATCGACACCATCATGGTATCGATAGATACCGACGTAATCAACGCGCAGAAGAGATTTTCAAGAAAGCCCATAAGAAGCCCAATCATCCCCCTTATTTACAAGGAGACCCATCTCGTATTTTAGACCTATTTAAGCAAACTTTTAGTCACTAGGTTAGAGAGACTTTACTTTTCACTTTTATTCTTGAGCCACCATTGAGATTTGAGAGCTTTTGTGAGGGAGACGGATCCAAGACTTTGTTCATCATAGAGAAGATCCCGAACCCTTGTTTTTATTCCTTTGTTTAATTTCATGATTTATTCAGTTATGTTATTTGTTTCATCTATCATGTCTGAGTAGTCTCATTTTAGGTTTAGGGATTTCTCATATGGATTTCTCTGATTTATGATAATTGATTTGTTAGGGTTCAAAATCTGAATAGTTCTTCACCATAGGTTGTTCTCAAAGCTATTTCTAACCTGATCACTTAGAACATAGAACCTAGATTAATCGATTAGGCACGACAGTGCAATTGAGTAATTTGATAAAACCTAGGGTGAGCAATTGGATTATCTGCAAAGAGATTTGGTTTAATCGAATTGTGAACATATCAAACTTGAATTGATTGCTGGTTTACTGTGTAGGATTTGCAAAGAGATTTGGAATTTTAGACTTTAGACTTAGTTAGTTTTCGCAACGACAGTTGGTTAACTATACTTTCGTGTTTGAGTTCAAGAACGGCGCTTAATTGAATTGAACCTTAATTGATTAATTTATTATCTATCTTTGATTTCCTGAGAATTTCCATGAGCCTAGTTTCCCCTCATATAAATCGACTTAAGTTCAATTTGATCATTTGTTTTCTCGTCATTCACTGTTAGCTTAGCACAATCTGCATCTTTTATCTACTGTGTGAGTTTTCTTGAGTTCTTGTGTTCGACCCCTAACTTTACTGCAGCAACTGCTTTAGTATCATCATAGGGTATTAATTTGAGCCTATCACAATCCAACCATCACCACCGAAAATCGTTGGCTCTTCCGGCGGTGCCGCCGAGACATCGTCGAAGATCAAATTGAGTGACGGAACACATCTGGCTTACAGGGAATTCAGAATCCCTAGAGACGAAGCTAAGTTCAAGATCATATGTATCGATGGCTTCGACTCTTGTATGCACGATTCGCCTTTCGTTAATTTCATATCGCAGTAAGTTATTCGGCGAAATTCTTCATTACCCATTTGTTCATTCAGTCATCGATAGCATGTAAAAAAAAGGTCAAAGTTTGTGTCTTTGGTGAAGTTAATGACTAACAATGGTGTCTTTGTGCATAATTTTTAGGCTCTTGTGGAGGAATTGAGGTTATATATTGCGTCTTTTGACCTTCCTGATTATGGTGAGAGTGATCCTCATCCGATTGGGTCACCAAGAAGCATAGCATTGGATATAGAAGAGCTGGCTGATGGGTTATGACTAGGACCTAAGTTCTATCTCTTTGGGCTCTCCATGGGTGGTGAAATTACATGGGCATGCCTTAACTACACTCCTCACAGGTACTGCATTTTGAGTTTGTCTTGTCTGTTTTTGATGATTCGATGTGACGAATAGATTTTAACATTGATCTTGAAACAATATGGACTTTGTTAAGAGGTTAGCAGGGGCGGCACTTGTAGCTCCGACACTTATGTCTATTCCTCGACATAAGTTATCATGGACATGTGTTTTAGTGGACATATTTCTTTGCCCACATATGTTTCTCGTGGACATATACTTTTGTAGACATAGCTTATCGTGTAAACACGTTTTTGTGGACATTCAATGTTGTGGACATATGATGTCATGGACATATGATTTCGTGGACATATACTGTCGTGGACATTATTTCTTTGTAGTCAATTCTTGTCGGGCGACATATTTTTTTCTTTCATATATGTTGTCGTAGACATTTTTATTGGTGGACATGTGTTTTAGTGGACATATTTATCCGCCCGCAGATGTTTCTCGTGGACATATATTTATGTGGACATAGCTTATCAGGTAAACACGTTTTTGTGGACATTGTTTCCGTGGACATAGTTTCCGTGGACATGGGTTTTAGTGGACATATTTCTTCGCCCACATATGTTTCTCGTGGACATATACTTTTGTGGACATAACTTATTGTGTAAACACGTTTTTGTGGACATTCGATGTTATGGACATATGATTTCGTGGTCAATTCTCGTTTGCGACATATTTTTTATATGACATGTTGTCATGGACATTTTTATTGGTGGACATATGTTATCGTGGACATGTGTTTTAGTGGACATATTTATTCGCTCGCAGATGTTTCTCGTGGACATATATTTGTGTGACATAGCTTATCGTGTAAACACGTTTTTGATGCTGTGCACATATGATGTCGTGGACATATGATTTCGTGGACATATATTGTCGTGGACATATTTCTTTGTGGTCAATTCTTGTTGGCGACATATATTTTTGTGGACATAGCTTATTGTGTAAACACGTTTTTGTGGACATATTTCAACTCCACTACGGTCGCTTACATACAAATAAATTATCAACATAATCTTCTGAAAATGATTTCCACATCCATTTTTGTTCACCATCTATTTTTATGTCCACCACCCGTGATTATGTCCATCAGTTCTAATTATGCCCATCAGTCATAATTTATGTCCACGATGCGTAATAAGTCCACGATGAGTAATATGTCGTGGACATATTTATGCCGTGGACATATTTCCACTCCGCTACGGTCGCCTACATACAAATAAGTTATCAACGAGATGACCATGGAAAATTTTAGATCTGAGATATGTTTATTGTTTAGGTTACTTGCATTTTAGTGGACATGATACATACAGTGCACATAAAACCATGTTTATCTAGTGGACATGATTTTTAGCTAGTGGACATATAATTTTCCATGGTCATCTCGTGGACATAATTTTAAAAAGATCGTGGACATAAATCCGAGAAGGTCGTAGACATAATTTTCAGAAAGTCGTGGACATAATTTCAAGAAGGTCGGGGACATATTTTTACTCCCCTACAATCGCATTCAGAAAGCATTCAGATGCAAGTACTGTGCCATGAATTTGCGAACTCAAGTAAAACAAACAAACAAAAACACAAAATATTTTTCTGATATCGTAAAATTCGTCTATTCTATATACGACATTTAACACTAATTCAATAGCTAATATCATAATTAGCTGTCTAAGTTATGTCAATTTTTCAATCGTTTTGTTCCAGCTACAACACATGTTATAACTGGTGTATCATTTCAAAGATATTGAATGCAAGAATAATCACCAAAATGTATTAAGAGTTAAGCAATTTCAAGGTATACAATTCGATATTAATGACAGTTATTGACAGAGAAGACGATTCTTACAATTTGTTAACCATACCATTCTCAGAATACACAGACCAAGCATATTAAATGCTTTCGGTGTATAGTCGAAAAGAGGATCAAAATCTCTCCTTCTACCAACACCATCTGCATAATCTTCATCATCTTCATCTCTTGGAAGATGAGCATACCGTACATTTCGCCTCGACGCCATTACTAATCAGAAAACCCCTATTATCACAGCACAAATCATCATTAACCATTCAACAAACTCCAAAGAACACAGAGCAGATCCTGAAAGTGGAATAATTGAACAAGCTAAAACGAATTGAAGAAACTAAGATACACCCAACCAAATTGACGAATTTGAAAGAACAAAATAGCAAAAGAAAGAAAGGAATCCAGGAATAAAAATCGATTACCTTGTTGTCATGTTTTGTCGAAAGACGATGCGCAAAGGGAAAAGAGAAAGTGAGAGAACAAACCAGTGAGCGTCGGCAAACACTGACAAAGTCCCAAAGATCGTGAAATTGAAAACCAATATGAAACAGGTGATGAAATCAACAGGAATTGAGAAATGCTGGATAATCGATAGAAAAATTGCACCTCCCATCATACCTGAGACAAGAATCCAGCACACAATCGACATTGAATTCGAGTAAACCCTAAGAAGAAGAAGCGAATGAGTAAACAAAATTGGTACCTAAGACGAAGAAGGCGGAGAAGCGCATGTAATGCTTAAGGAAATTGGTGAAGTTGTAGTAAAAGAGGAGAACAAGGATGAAAGTAACGGCGGCAATGAGGATGACGAAGACGATGGCGAATACAGCTTATGGTTCGCATTTCCAAAACATACTTACTTCTCAAAGCCTCAGAAAACTCAATGAGATGGTCGTCTGATGCCTGCATAGGAGTCTGTTGAATAAGTAGCTTCTGAACAACCTTCTCTGATTGAGCAATTAAATCACTAAAACCATTCACTGGGTTCGGGCACAAACTCTTTGAATCTCCAATTCCAAAAGAATCCTGCCAAAAAAATCTAATAAAGTTAACCAGGAACCAAAATACCGAATCCTCTAGAAAAATTTCATCATTACCAACTCAAAGAGTATCTCACATTCTCAATTTCGAATCAACCACTGCACGATCATAAATCCAAAAATGAAATATTTTTTTTATACCAGATTTGCCCAAATTGAAGAAGAAGGAAAAAAAAAAACCTGAGAGATTTAAGAAACACGCATAAATTAATTCATGATGAAATGAGTAAAACAGAATCAGAAAGCAAACAAAAAACAAGAGATTGAAGTACAGTGTAATTGAGCTTATAGGTCGAAGACATTGAATTTTGTGATCGAATACGAAAGAGAGAGAGATCAAAGTGGGTCACACGAAGAAGAAGATACGCTTGTTACTAGTGCCAAAAACAACACAAGGTTATTTCAGTCATTACTCACCACATCAACAATGTCCTCGTGGCATATTTCGAAGTCAAATGTGGAATTTGGCATTTCTCAAGGTCAACATAAAATTTTTGGCATTTGCCGTAATTACGAGCTTTTTCAGCCCCAAAACTCAGAATCAATGGAATGTCTGTCCAAGATGAATCACACAAGGATAGATTGTATCAATCTACCCAATTCTTT
Organism: Boechera retrofracta; assembly: GCA_015832515.1. NCBI lineage: Eukaryota > Viridiplantae > Streptophyta > Magnoliopsida > Brassicales > Brassicaceae > Boechera > Boechera retrofracta. The sequence goes on along the minus strand of JACCIV010005632.1, from coordinate 21,420 downwards.
CTAAAAAGTTTTTATAGAGAAGTTATTAGGTGAAGTCCTCGATGGGATGTTTTTCTTTTTCAAAATCAAAAAAGAGATTTCAATTTTGGGTACTCTTTACGTCGTTGTATCTAGACATGTGACGAATGACGATATTAATTCGTTAGACATTCAACACTTAAACACTTAGTTACTTATATACAACTTAGTGATCAGGATTTTTGTCTACATTAATATAATGTTAGGAGTCTGAAAAACGTAATTCCGTGATTTTGATATTTTGGCATGAAAACGATTATCCGTGATTTTGTGGTTTTGACAAAAAAATTATTATCCGTAATTCCAATGCAAATTAGTAACTTCTTATAAAGTAAAACAATAAATTTATAATAAAAATAAATATAATTTGAGTTATAATTATAAAAAAAGCTATACCATTTTCTTATTTAATTTCTCTTCCTTACTGAATTTTTAGTATGTGGAATGATATTCCAATATAGTGACATGACCTAGTGAGTACCTTCTTAGTTGGGATTTAACCTTGGTTGGAAGTAGGAAAAACGGTCAAAATCAGTCTACACTATTTGCCTTTTATCTTATTCATACCTAAAATATGACACTCGGCATTTTCATAACTGAACTATCAATTATTTCAAATTTACTACTTGAACTACGTTAATTTAGCCAAATCACTTATCGGTGCTGACTCAGCCGCCAACGTGGCAGGGAAAACAGCCAAAATCAACTCAGACTATTTGTGATACGCTTTTTTATACCTGAACTATGACACCCGGTTTTTTCATATCTGAATTATGACACTAGGCTTTTTCATACCTGAACCATCAATTATTTCAAATTTTAATCATGAACTATGTTAATTTAGCCGATTCATACAAATTACTTAACGGCGTTAATTAGTCTTCTAACGGTGCTTAAGTTTTTAGAAAAATTAAATACGCTTAAATTTTTGCTCTATCTCAAATACGCTTAAATTTTTGGCGAAAAACTACAATTTAATAACAAAAATATTTTGTAGCTAATTTGGGGGAAAATGCATTAAAACATTAGAAATCATATGTTTTGAATCTAGTAACATGTCTAAACTAGTAAGACCACATCCGTTTCTCTAACTAACTTCCATTTTGTAGCTATCATACAAATTTCAAAACATAAGATTTCTAATGTTTTAATACATTTTATATAGTTTTGACTATATTGGGTTATGCAATGACTTTATTTATTCTCCAAATTTAATCGTATTTTTTATATAATGACTTTATTTATTCTTCAAATTTAAGCGTATTTGAGATAGAGCAATTTGGAGGAAAATTAATTTAGCTCTATTAATAACAAAAATTTAAGCATATTTGAAATAGAGCAATTTGGAAAAAAATTTAATTTTGCTCTATTAAAAACAAAAATTTAAGCGTATTTAAGATAGAGCAAAACTTTTAACGTATATAATTTTTCCCAAATTGTAAATTTTCGCCAAAAATTTAAGCGTATTTGAGATAGAGTAATTTGGAGGAAAATTAATTTTGCTCTATTAATAACAAAAATTTAAGCATATTTGAGATAGAGCAATTTGGAAAAAAATTAATTTTGCTCTATTAAAAACAAAAATTTAAGCGTATTTGAGATAGAGCAAAACTTTTAGCGTATATAATTTTTTTCAAATTGTAATTTTTCGCCAAAAATTTAAGCGTATTTGAGATAGAGCAAAAATTTAAGCGTATTTAATTTTTTAAAAAAATTTAAACACTGTTAGATGACTAATTAACGTCGTTAAGTAATTTGTATGAATCGGATAAATTAACATAGTTCAGGATTAAAATTTGAAATAATTGATGGTTCAGGTATGAAAAAACCGAGTGTCATAGTTCAGGTATGAAAAAGCCGGATGTCATAGTTCAAGTATGAAAAAGTGTATCACAAATAGTCTTGGTTGATTTTGGCCGTTTTTCCTGTCACGTTGGCGGCTGAGTCAGCACCGTTAGACGATTATTAAGTGATTTGTATGAATCGGCTAAATTAACCTAGTTCAAGTAGTAAATTTGAAATAATTGATGGTTCAGGTATGAAAATGTTGGGTGTCATAGTTCAGGTATAAAAAAGCTAAAAGCAAATAGTCTGTGTTGATTTTGGCTGTTTTCCCGTTAGAAGTAGGCATGTTAAGTGGGTGAACCCGTCCCGCAGCGGGCATTGCCTAAATTTGGGCAGCCCGCATCCGCTACGCATAAGGCTAGACATAAATTTATATGTCTGCACCCACCTCGCATAGCCCGTATGCAACCTGCAACTCGCAAAAAATGAGATTCCGCAACCCGTAAAACCCAAAAAAAACCATGCATAATCAGCAACAACCCCGCATAATCCGCAAACTGGTTTAGAAAAATCATGCCGGTACTCGCAAGCCCGTGGAGTTTTATCCACAAACCCGCAACAAAACCCTGCAAGACCCGCTTTTTTGCGGGCTCTAATTTTTTTGACCCACATCTGTCTTGCAACGGACTATGTGGAGAGGAGCCCGCGGCTTTAGCCCTAATTGACAGGCCTAGTTGGAAGTAGGGGTGGGCACTGGAAAGAATCGGTTTGGTATTTTGGATGTTCGGGTTGTTTGGTTTGGAAAAATTATAGTCGAATCACACCGAAATTAAGATTCGGTTTGGAAGTCCTAAATTCGGTTTGGTTTAGGTTAATAAAGTCATCGCTGAATAGAACCGAAAACCTTTGAAATTTCAACAAGTTTAGTTTATTTGGTAACTATGCAGCCTCAATTCCTTTGATTTATGAGGCTAATGTTATTAATTGGGCCATATCAAAGAATAAACCACATGCCCAATAAGAGAAAACGCAAATCAAGAAGCGTGAAGGAGATGGAGAAAAAAGGTTCAAACCGATCGGTTCACTGATACGGAACCAAGTTCCGAAATAAATCTGTGAGTTGCCGCCGATCGGTTTACAGATCGAAACCGAAACCAAACCAAATTAGCCAAACTTCTGTTCGGTTCGATTAGTTCAATTCAGATATAATAAAATCCCAAATAACGTACGTAGATAACATAGTTCAAACCTATATCCCCAATTTTATATATTAATGAATGAGACCACTGCACACGTAAATTAGAACTGCAATCAAATTATAGAAACGATATTTTATGGGTTTCAGTACATTTGTACTTTTGTAGTATCGTGGTACCCAACTACATGGCATTGACGTGTGATTCTTAGGCTGGGCAATAATATTTTTGATCAAAGCAGGTAACGACTAACTAAAAAAAATTACTTCCAAGTGTAAGGCAACTATTTATAAATTTTATAATCTGTAATAAAATCTTACAACATTTCGACCAAAACTCAAGATAGATATATCTTTCTATATATTAAAAGAGAGTTATTGGTGCTAATGTGTCAAACCCACAAATTCTCAGCTTTTTTATTTTTTATTTATTTAATTCTACTATCTTTCTTACCAAACACTTTTAATTTATATACTACTTATTCTTATTATTCAGTAACTAATTTATATGACGTAAATGTTACTTTATTTGTATAATATAAATCATTAAAATATTTGAATTTTATTTGTATGTGTATTTATAGACTAAAGGTTGTGTTATTGTATGGTATTTATATAGTACTATATTCAATTTAAAATATTTTAACACACAAAATTTGGTTTTGACATCTCATGATGATAAAAAAAACTTTGAATTTCTTTTAAATCGTGACGGGCATTTCTAAAGAACCCAACTTTTTTTCTTTTTTGATGAAAAAAGGAACCCAACTTTTCAGTATAACAAAAAGATGTGATAAAAATGGCTCAGCTAGTTATAAAAATGGCGGATGATATATATACTAAACGCCATGCTGTTAGGCGCTCAAGACCTTGAGGTATAAATTATATATACGCATATATGGCAAAACAATCTTTATCTTATGATCGTAATGAACTCTCTTGTCTTCGGAGTGGTACAGCTTCAAGATCCCCTTCCAGTTGCTTGGTTTGACGAGCAGGCCGTGGTGACTTTGCAGACTCTTGGCGTCTTAGACTGAGAATGATGCCGTCCTGCGCAACCCCGTTTCTGTCTTCTGAATGTTTTGGAATTCGCAGAAGCAGATGATTACCCTCCGATGATAAATCTGCATTTTGGTCGCTGTTAATTATTGAATTATGAACAAAGCTTGAAATGATCATATCCTGCAAACAACCAAGAAACAGTAAATGCTTACTTCCTTTAGACTCGCCGTCAACCATGTCCGTTGTTGTGTGAAGAAGAAAAGTTCCAGATAGGATTATGACGAACCCACACAACTCTGTCACGATCTGTGTTCCGTTCTGCTGATCCCAATCCTGTTTAGCCATTGCAATCACCAGACAAACAAACAGAACTTATCCTTTATGGCCTCAATTGTTTTGTTTGCGTTTGCAAAGTGTTTATGTTTATAAGTGTTTCTTTGTTTCATTGTAAACGGAAATGCAGAAAATGGTATCCCAGCAGCTTAGAATATAGGAAGTAATCCAGAGTATAGAAGAAAAAGAAACAAGTAATACCTTAAACATGATGACACTAGCCAAGATCGTCAATGACGTGAACATAACATAATATATCGGCGAAACCACTGCCGTGTTGAATGTATCAAGCGCCTGCCAGTGACAAAAATCGAGAACCCGAAATGAATTTTCCTAAACCCAGCATTTCATCCCATAACATTACCAGAGACAAAATGTGTAGAATTGGCACTTTCACTTACCTTGTTTAGATAGTTCATTTGTGTTATCACGCACATAAGAACTATCACAGTGAAGACCCATGTTTGCGGGTATCCTAATTGATTCGTTCCAGAAAAAGTGAGTTTCAATGCTATCCCGAGCGCTTTCACGCTCATAACCTGTTTGCAAGCAGTCACTAATATTGTCACTCCACACGGTAAGTGTGTCAACATGTAAGATTATAGAGTGATCACGTACCGATAATGATCCTATGAGAGAGCAAACACCGATATAGACCATGACATGTGATTGCCCATAAAGGGGTATAAATTGAATTATAAGTAAAATGGCTGATCCTACCACACCCGCAGTGTAGAAAAGAAAAGCTGTTAAAGAACAAACAATGCATCATAAGAACTATCAAATCATATAAAATCTCAATGAGAGAGATCGGATTTTGAGAGACAGAGAGAAAGAGAGAGGTTTGTACCAGGTTCTGTTGCAAGATTCCATACTTCTAGCACGGAATCAATCTCTTGTTCCTGTGGAGCATGTAACACGATTGTTACCGAACCAACGATACATAAAGCACAACCAAGGATCCCGAAAGTGTGCAACTTTTCACGTAAGATGATATGCGCAAGAGAGGCACTGCAAAAACACGACGAACAAAAAAAAAAAAAAGCTCTATGATTCAATATACAACTTGGATCATTAGGTTATGAAGTTGTCAAATATAAAATCCAATCTATAGCAAAAGACTACCTAGCCTAGAAAACACCTAGATTATGCGAAACTTACGAGTTTATTCACACCTGATAATAATGCTAAGCGCACCGAGAGGAGTAACTAGAATGGCAGGTGCAAACGCATACGCGGCAAAGTTTGCAATTTCCCCCACAATCACTACAAAACAAGAAAACATTGTGTCTACCCTAAATACCACAACAATCTTCCAAAACAATAATGCCAACACCACATTGCACCAGCTAAACAGATACTCCGATAAGAAAAGTCTTAAACGAACACTGTAAGAATCAAGAAACTCACTTGTTATCATGCCTATCCACCAGAGAGGCTCAAGCAAGTATGAATAACCTCCAGACCCTACACAAATGTCACCACCAAATTTAGCTAAACAGAAAAGAAAAAGAAAAACCCAACATTCTACAATATCTACGAGACTTGATATCATTGCAAAGATGATTTTGCCATGTCCTCTGCGCCATTTTGCCATGAACACTATACATATATAATTTTTGAGAGGCCATTAATTATAAACCTGCCAAACCAAAAGACACAACAAAATCCGCCCGAATCTTTGCAAAGTATGCTGCATTTGAATTTGAAAGTTCTATACATCTTCCAGATTAAATCAATCGCAAAAATAGGCTTCAATTTTTGCCACTTAAATCTCAATAAGTCTCCATTTCAACACACATTTCAAGTGAAGCTGACATAGATTGATCAATGGACATTCTTAAACTCAAATAAATAAGATACAGCAACTAAAAGCAGAGTTAAACAGCTGAGGAAGTAGTGAGAATAAACCTGCTCTGAGACCAGAAGCACCAGCTTTCTTAAGTCCTTTCTTCTTTACAATGAAGCTGGCACCAATGAATAAGCTTGAAGATAGAGCCAACACTAAACCCTTTACATTATCCGACGACATTCCTTTATACGCATCTCTCCAACTTCCACCAGAATCCACCATTGCTTCTACAGCACAAAACAAAACCCTAAACCCCTAAAAAATTTAACCCACAAGGCCAAAGCCCGAGCTTTTAGCTACTGGGTATTCTCGATTCTGCTATAGACAGTGAAAAGTCGAAAGCTTTCAGATCTTAGGTGGCTTTGGATAAGGAGATGAATTAGAGGTTCGAGAGCAAATGTTGTAGATCACAAAAAGTGACAATGGAAGAGAAGAAGAGAGATAGAGAAAAAGAGAAGGAAGAAAGTGGAAGCGATGAAGCATCTAGGAAGACGCACAACAACGCAAGAATCTAATAAGAGGAAAAAGGTAGATGCGTATGCGTGTGTTTGCAATTGCATAGTGAACTGGTGAGAAAGGTACAACATCCTTTGGAAGCTTTCTATTTTAATTTGTCTTTCACTTTACACGTCTCTCCGATATTATTATTTATTACAACAACGAAACACCACATTCATTCAGATTTTAGCTAAAGACTAAAGAGGCTATCTTAGGTGATGTATAGTTTTTTTTTTTTTTTTTTTCTTTCAATCTTTATAGCCGTGTTTTCTATCTATATTTTGAGTCTTTTTATCAAGTTAAGATGGTTTTTCGGTATCTTTAGTATATTTTCGAGTCATTTCGGATTTCAGATAGTGTTCGTGAAAGAAAAAGTTATGGATAGTTTTGGACATTTTGACCATTGCAGAAGAAGATGAAAAGAGTAATTGAATCAAGTGCAGAAAAGACTTGGAGCGATTAGTCCTCCCGTTAAGACTGATATCCCATCGGTCCTTTATACGATGCGAAGTTTCTTTTTTCGAGAACCGACACCCACTTAATTAGTTTTTTACCTTCATAAAACTTTTAGGTTCGACAATACGAAGAACTAATCTTTATTTTTTGAGTTTTATTGCTATTGTAAGTTTGGGGAAACGAATGGCGATATTTTTAGAGAAGATTTATGAACTCCTATTTCTAAGTTTTTTTTATTTCAGGGTTTTTTTGCAAAAAAAAAAACTTCCAAGTCACCTATTTTACAATTTTATTCTCCATTTCCACAAAATATAGATCTATCATACAAAGTCAGAAATTATACGCAATATAACACTTATACATATCTTCTAAATGTTTACCGTCATATACATTAGATTTATAAAATTCTAAAGAAGAATTAAATTCTTCGTTACGAGGGATTGAATTTGATATATTGTTTATCAATATTTTACAAATTTGATGGTAAGAAAGATGGGTTATATGCGTATTATTTTTTATTTCGGAGGATTGATGTTCGGGAAGAGATTGTTAGTTGTTATCTCCTTTTCAGGTTTCATCTGAGCTCTACCTATAGGGTAATCTCAAGTGTTTAACTCATAAGACCGCAAGTGCACAGTCGATGCAATTGTAGTAATACGGGATCGATCAACACAGAGAATAGAATGACGCACAAAAAATGCAAACGCATATCTAATCTAGGCGGAATAATAGAACAGATTTTTTTGTCCTAAACTAATATGCATAAAATAAAATAAATAAAGTAATTAAATAAACTAAACTACTAAAGCGGTAAAAACATAAATTAAATAAATTAACTAAGCATAAAATAAATTGCATAAATTAAATAATATTAATTAAATTGCATAAATTAAATAACAGAAAATAATTTGTAAAAAATAAATAACATAAATTAAATTACAAAAATAAAATAACTTAATTAAATAACATAAATAAAAATAACACAAATAACTATTTACACAGAAACGGGTGGTAGTCGATTTATAGGAAATCTATATGTAGGATTTATGTTCTACCTGATAAATTTGTGTTTATCATTCTAAGGATATCGATTATAGACTAGTCCACTCTCGTGGTATGCTAGTCATTATGTCAGACCCACTCACGTGGCAACCTTCACACATTACACGCAATCCCATCATCGAATACTAAGCATTCCTAAACTTTCGACTGTCACGTACAAAACGATCTTGTGTTTTCAGTAACACGAAGTGATTGATAGATCTATTTTCGAAACACAACCCACTCTCGTGGTGAGGTATTTCTAAGATCTTAATCTAACTTGGCCAGAGTTAGATCAATGATTAACTCCATCAAACAACAAACTCGACAATAGCTAATACTCTCTAATACGCATATCTAAAGTTTTAACCCACTCTCGTGATGCTAAAAGCTTCTGATCGTATAACCACACCTATTGGATTCGGTTATACACTTAAGCATCTCCCATAGGACATAGCTTAGCACTAAGATTGTAAAATAAAGTAGCTAGATCGATTAAAAACAAGCAAACATATTAAAATCATATGAAGTAGATCACATCATCGACCACCACCCTCGTGGTCTAAATGATCTACTCCATTATCTCTCTGCGAGTTTACAGAAGAGATAGGGCATAGGAATATAAAACAATAAACACTAAACTAAACTAAACTAAACTAAACTAAGAACAAAAATTCAAAGCATAAACATAAACTGAAACATAAACAAGAGAAAGAAGTAAACCTAAAACAAGAACTCTTTATTTGATATGAGAAATGAGACCCAAAGAGTGTAACTTTGCCAAAGATTTTTTATGAGTGAGGCTACATGTGTTTATATAGTATTCAGGCCCTTGGGACAAACCAAGTCGTGCCTTAGATGCTTCTAGAAGAGCTAAACTCGCAATTACCAAGTTTTCATATCTCGACTCATGTAGAAACGGAAGTTTCCTTTTCTTCTCAGAGTGTCAGCATCGACCAGGGCTGGAATAGTACTTTCGGCGGCCAGAATAGTACTTTCGGCGGCTAGAATAGTACTTTCGGCGGTGGGGAGCGACCTGAATTAATTCAGAAAAATTGTATCATATAGGATTCAAACTCAAGACCTTAAGGTATAAAGACAATCAAATAACCACTAGACCGCATTAACATTTGGTAAACTTTCCGTATAACAAATATATATATCTATTTCAGATGTCGTCGCAAATTAGTCCCAAATTAAATATAGTCACTAAAGAATCTCAAAATTTGATACTAAAAAAAGACTACACTTGTTTTTTTTTAAATATAGTCGCAAATGAGTTGCAAAAATGTTACGTTTTTGCAACATGTTTTCTTGTAGTCACTGTATAGTAGCAAATTGGTCTCATATATGAAAGATATACTTTAAAATATATGTTTTATACGTTTTCTAACATTCAAAATACTAATATTTGAGATAAAACAAGTAACAAAATGTTTTGCATTGTTTTTTCAAGAAAGTATTTTAAATGTCTAAGTCGGAAAAAAGCAATGATAATACTAATACAAAATGTATTAAATGTATAAGGTATTATAGTGTTGATGACTCATTTTAAAGAATAAATTAAATGTAGTCACAAAAGGGTCTCAAAATTTGAGACTAAAGAGCGACTACACTTGTTGTCTTGTATCAGTTGCAAAAATGCTATATTTTTCGCGACTTCTTGTCTTGTAATCACTGTGTAATAGCAAATTGGTCTCATATATGAAAGATAAACCTTAAAATATATGTTTTATAGGTTTCTTTACATTCAAAATAATTATATTGGTGGCAAAATTTGTCACAACCCATTTAACGAATTATTTACAGAAGCCAAAAACTTTATTCATGATTAATTTAAAGAAGTTTTTATATATACTCCTTCGATAATTGTATATTTTTCGATAAATTTGTTATTTGCGACCAATTTGTCACAAATCATATAACGAATTATTTACAGAAGCCACAAATTTTATTCATGATTAATTAAAAGAAGTTTTTATATATATTCTTTCGATATTTGTATATTTTTCGATAAATTTGTTATTTGGAACCAATTTGTAACGATAAGCAAAAAAATATTGGCACATTTTGGGACCAATTTGGGACGATAGCCAAATCTATTTCGCTTCTATCCATTTCACAAACCCAAATTTTGCATTCGTTGTAGCATTCTGCATCATAAAGCATTGTTTTATTCCCCTCATATCCAATATGAGAGTATTTTTGACATTTTTATTAATATGAATCTTTGCACACGCTTAGAAATATTGTTGATGAACTTTAAAACTATCGTTACAGCATCCATGGGATTTATTTATTTATGTGATCTTAACATTAGGTTTGCAGCTATTTTTGAGTGTTAAGGTTACCTATGTGAAATATTGACTTGGAATGAAAAATAATTCAGCTTTACAATCTAATTTGAAATATATCCTTGTGGGTTTGGATAACCAACTCAACTGGATATCTTCTTTCATGGTGTTTGTTGCTGCTGAGAAAACTAAGTACGCAACAAGAGATCTAAGCAGTGAACTAATGAAATCTTTAACAGAAAAAGATATGCTATCGGTTTGAAATTAAAGAAGATAGAAGAATTGGTTACGAAGATGGTTGAGTTTTCTGATGCAAGTCCACATGCGGAACCCAAGTCAACAGCTTGAGAATGTCTCTGCTAACCCCAAACTGAATGGGTTTGGGATTGACCCTGATGGACGGTACATATGTGGAGAATTTTGGGAATTTTGAAAAATAACATAAGAGATGTTAATGGGCCATGTAGTATATATAAAAGTTATAATGTAATCCTATTTGTACACATATTTGTGATATGCATGTCTGCTAGTTTTTAAGGCCTCCAGTTATGTTTAAGAAAAGTGAAGTTTTATTGAATAGTGCTCGAATCAAAAACAACTCTACAACGATGGAAAGAAAACTAAAAACCACATTAAAAACAAAATATTAAAGAGGTTAAACAAGAGAGAAAAAGTCTAATTAGCTTATCTCAAACCAAAGAGAAACGAATGCTTAATGATGTGGTTGGGGTCTAAAGGTGTGTAACCACTTGCGGTAATTAGGTGACAGTGACAACTTAACAGTTTGTGGTGATGGTCCTACCACCACACGAAGCTTAAGCCCAGCCGCACAATGACCAGTCTTGGAGCTAATGAAATAGTGGACTCCTGGTTTGGTGAGCTTGACGAGATTGTGTCCTGTCTTGTGCACAGCTACTGGAGAAGTCGGGTCGCATGATATGAATTCAAGTTCACCACTGATTTCTAAGACGTTGTTGACTTCTTTGTCGTAGTCGAAAAGGAGATTGTCTCCGACATCAAAGTGTATTTGCTCCGTCCACTTGGAATAAAAGTCGCTCTTTTCAGGAACCCTCCACCCTTCGGAGTCACCGACCTTGTAGATCTTTCCAAAAGGAAGGATCTTGCTCGGTGGTGGTGGAGGAATAGGACGTGACGGGTCATGGACGACAAGAACGTCGAGCCTCTGTCCCGATGCGCACTGACCATGATTTGAGCTGACGAAGTAGTGATAACCTGGTTCCGTGAAGGTTACGACATCGTGTCCTGTGTTGTATACGGCTTTAGGAGAGGAAGAGTCGCAGAATTCGTATTCCAAAGCGCCGGAAACTTGAGTGACGTCGTTGAAGTTGCGATCGTATTCGAAAACCAGAGAATCTCCCACGTGGAATTCCTTACCCTCAGCCCAAGAGTAATACGTATCCTCCTTCGCGATCCATCCATCGGAATCTCCAACTTTGTAGATTGTCGCCGAGCAGTAACCAAAGAGAACCGTGAAGGTTGTTATCACCAGCACGAAGCCGAAGATCATGGTGTTTATCTTCATTGCTGTCGTGAAGAAGATAGATGAACAAACTGAGATGTGTACGTAGAAGAAAGGTTATGAGATCTCTAGCTCGGTACGTGGATGAGAGAGAGAGAGATAGAAAGAGTTTTGTTGATAAGAGTTTTAAGAGAGTACCCTATCGTTGTTTATATAATGCTTTGCCAAACCCTTATCCTTGACATATTAGGATTTTGTTTTGTTTATTTCCGAGAAGATTCATCAGTACCTTTTAAATATACTATGTCTATATTAGGATTTTATTTGTTTACTTCCTTTTTGTATATTTAAAAGATAAGATTCTTCAATATCTTTTAAATATATATGTATTATTTTATCTATTGACATTAGTTTAGTTCCTTTTTTTTTTTTTTTTTTTACACCAACTTTCAATGGAATTACTGGATTTTATCTTTATCTTTAACTCTCGATCATTTATGCTATAGTTATGAATTCAATTTTGTAAGGCTTAAAAAGATTCGATTCAATAGAGTCTAATGAAAACACAAGAACAAGTATATCCAATAAACTATCTACAAAGAAAAAAATCAAAATAATGTGAATCAACTTGTATGAGTTCTGAAAATTTGGATTAAAAAAATTGAAAATAAAGGATACTTTCTTTTAAGTTTGTCTATGAATATTTTTATTAGCTAGAATTGGTGGCCTGTGCTTTATAATAATTAAAAATATATTATACTCTCAAATTCAATTTCTCGAAATTAATATTATTTTAATTTTTTTTTTATCCCAAACTTAAACGTGCATGTATCCCGATATTATTTAATACTCCCTCTCTTTTAAAGTATAAGGAGTTTCAGAAAGAAAAAAAATAGGCATCTTAAGAAATTTATTTTTACATTTCATTTTCAAATAAAAAAATTTATTAAAAAAATAGTAATAGTCATTTCAACTTTTAGTCAAAATTATCTCTCTTTCCATCAATGTACATTTAGTAATACGAAATGTGTTAAATATCAATGTTGATTATCTATTTTGAGAATATATTTTGGATAATATATTTAAAGAGTAATTAATAAAATTGTATAAAAAGTTGAGAAAGCCTTATATTATTATATAAAATTAAATATATTTTAATATGGGAATTAATTTTGATTTCGCGAGATTGATTTGCAATTTTTGGAGATAAAAGGTAAAGTTGCAAAAAATAGCGGCTTGGAAAATTATTTTGCCGAAAACCCTTTATTTAAAGATGTTTTCTTAATCGTCTTTTTGAATTCTTTTTTTTTTTTTATGTATTAGTAGTTCTCTTATTGGTTTCAAAAGGTTGTGTTGGTTTGTTGTTCTTAGGTTGTTAGATTTATGATATATCATCTTGGTTCTTAGTTTAATGTTGGTTTCAATGCTTAATCTTGGTTGGCCATCTAGATTAGGATCTTAGATTAATTTATATACCAAAAGTGATTATTAAATTGTCCAAACAAACTGTAAATACTTAATTGTATTGCAAAATAAAATGTATGGGGTTTAAATCCGATTTTATTAAAAATTGCCATATAAAATCTTATAAAATATGCGTATTACCAATTAAAATTAAAATATTATAAATAAAATTTAATATTTATTTCTTATATCAACGTATTTAAACGGGTGATAATCTAGTTTCCAATGATTTATAATACGCGTTACAAAAAAATGTTTAGTCCACATCTATTTCGCTTCAATCCAATTCACAAACCCAAATTTTGCATTCGCAGTACTTTTCTGCATCATAAATCATTGTTTTATTCGTCTCATATCCAATATGAGAGTATTTTTGACATTTTTATTAATATGAATCTTTGCACACGCTTAGGAATATTGTTGGTGAACTCTAAAACTATTGTTACACACTACAAGAAAACAATAGATTTGAGACTACAATATTAGTTCCAAATTAGTCTCAAAATGAGAATTTGAGACTAATTTGTGACCACCTACGATGGTTGCAAATCACCTGCGGCAAAAGTGATTTGTCGCATAGTATTCTCAAATTTGCGACGAAAATCAGACTACATAAAATGGTCGCAAAATTTTCGTCTAATTTGAGACTAATTTCCAACTATTAGAACAAGTCACATTTAGTCCCAAAATTTTAGTCACAAATTGGTACCAAAAAATATTAGTCTCAAATAGTTCTAAAAAAATTAGTCTCAAATTGGTCCCAAAAATATTAGTCTCAGATTGGTCACAAAATAAAATTGGTCCAAAAAATAATTAGTTTCAAATTGGTCTCAAAAATAATTAGTCTCAAATTGGTCTAAAAAAAATTAGTGAGAATAGCACTTCCGATGGTAGGAATAGTACCTCTGGCGGCCGGACTGGAAACTCCGGTAACCTCCGGCGATCGGATTAGGAACTCTGGCAACCTCCGGTGGTCAAAACAGTACCACCGGCGGTCAGAATAGTACTTTCGGCGGCGGGGAGCGACCTGAATTAAATCAGAAAAATTATATCATATAGGATTCAAACTCAAGACCTTAAGGTATAAAGACAATCAAATAACCACTAGACCGCATTAACATTTGGTAAACTTTCCGTATAACAAATATATATCTATTGAAGATGTCGTCGCAAATTAGCCCCAGATTAGTCCCACATTACTTGTAGTCACAAAAGAGTCTCAAAATTTGATACTAAAGAAAGGCTACCCTTGTTTTTTTTTTAAATGTAGTTGCAAAAATGCTACGTTTTTGCAACATGTTTTCTTGTAGTACTGTATAGTAGCAAATTGGTCTCATATATGAAAGATATTCTTTAAAATATATGTTTTATACGTTTTTTAACATTCAAAATACTAATTTTTGAGATAAAACAAGTAACAAAATGTTTTGCTTTGTTTTTTCATCAAAGTATTTTAAATATCTAAGTCGGAAACAAAAACAATGATAATACTAATACAAAATATGTTAAATGTATAAGGTATTATAGTGTTGATGTTGTATATGTTAGAAATATTTATACTTATGCAAATTTTGATATTTTGATATGGTTACATGATATAAGTTAATGAAATATATATTTCAAGTTTTGAAATATATTAAATGACTCATTTTAAAGAATAAATTAAATGTAGTCACAAAAGGGTCTCAAAATTTGAGACTAAAGAGCGACTACACTTGTTGTCTTGTATCAGTTGCAAAAATGCTACGTTTTTTGCGACTTCTTGTCTTGTAATCACTGTGTAATAGCAAATTGGTCTCATATATGAAAGATAAACCTTCAAATATATGTTTTATAGGTTTCCTTACATTCAAAATAATTATATTGGTGGCAAAATTTATCACAACCCATTTAACGAATTATTTACAGAAGCCAAAAACTTTATTCATGATTAATTTAAAGAAGTTTTTATATATACTCCTTCGATATTTGTATATTTTTCGATAAATTTGTTATTTGCAACCAATTTGTCACAAGCCATATAACGAATTATTTACAGAAGCCACAAATTTTATTTATGATTAATTTATAGAAGTTTTTTATATATATTCTTTCGATATTTGTATATTTTTCGATAAATTTGTTATTTGGAACCAATTTGTAACGATAAGCAAAAAAATATTGGCACATTTTGGGACCAATTTGGGACGATAGCCAAATCTATTTCGCTTTTATCCATTTCACAAACCCAAATTTTGCATTCGTTGTAGCATTCTGCATCATAAAGCATTGTTTTATTCCCCTCATATCCAATATGAGAGTATTTTTGACATTTTTATTAATATGAATCTTTGCACATGCTTAGAAATATTGTTGGTGAACTTTAAAACTATCGTTACAGCCTCCATGGGATTTATTTATTTATGTGATCTTAACATTAGGTTTGCAGCTATTTTTGAGTGTTAAGGTTACCTATGTGAAATATTGACTTGGAATGAAAAATAATTCAGCTTTACAATCTAATTTGAAATATCTCCTTGTGGGTTTGGATAACCAACTCAACTGGATATCTTCCTTCATGGTGTTTGTTGCTGCTGAGAAAACTAAGTACGCAACAAGAGATCTAAGCAGTGAACTAATGAAATCTTTAACAGAAAAAGATATGCTATCGGTTTGAAATTAAAGAAGATAGAAGAATTGGTTACGAAGATGGTTGAGTTTTCTGATGCAAGTCCACATGCGGAACCCAAGTCAACAGCTTGAGAATGTCTCTGCTAACCCCAAACTGAATGGGTTTGGGATTGGCCCTGATGGACGGTACATATGTGGAGAATTTTGGGAATTTTGAAAAATAACATAAGAGATGTTAATGGGCCATGTAGTATATATAAAAGTTATAATGTAATCCTATTTGTACACATATTTGTGATATGCATGTCTGCTAGTTTTTAAGGCCTCCAGTTATGTTTAAGAAAAGTGAAGTTTTATTGAATAGTGCTCGAATCAAAAACAACTCTACAACGATGGAAAGAAAAATAAAAACCACATTAAAAACAAAATATTAAAGAGGTTAAACAAGAGAGAAAAAGTCTAATTAGCTTATCTCAAACCAAATAGAAACGAATGCTTAATGATGTGGTTGGGGTCTAAAGGTGTGTAACCACTTGTTCAGGCGGTCATTAGGTGACAGTGACAACTTAACAGTTTGTGGTGATGGTCCTACCACCACACGAAGCTTAAGCCCAGCCGCACAATGACCAGTCTTGGAGCTAATGAAATAGTGGACTCCTGGTTTGGTGAGCTTGACGAGATTGTGTCCTGTCTTGTGCACAGCTACTGGAGAAGTCGGGTCGCATGATATGAATTCAAGTTCACCACTGATTTCTAAGACGTTGTTGACTTCTTTGTCGTAGTCGAAAAGGAGATTGTCTCCGACATCAAAGTGTATTTGCTCCGTCCACTTGGAATAAAAGTCGCTCTTTTCAGGAACCCTCCACCCTTCGGAGTCACCGACCTTGTAGATCTTTCCAAAAGGAAGGATCTTGCTCGGTGGTGGTGGAGGAATAGGACGTGACGGGTCATGGACGACAAGAACGTCGAGCCTCTGTCCCGATGCGCACTGACCATGATTTGAGCTGACGAAGTAGTGATAACCTGGTTCCGTGAAGGTTACGACATCGTGTCCTGTGTTGTATACGGCTTTAGGAGAGGAAGAGTCGCAGAATTCGTATTCCAAAGCGCCGGAAACTTGAGTGACGTCGTTGAAGTTGCGATCGTATTCGAAAACCAGAGAATCTCCCACGTGGAATTCCTTACCCTCAGCCCAAGAGTAATACGTATCCTCCTTCGCGATCCATCCATCGGAATCTCCAACTTTGTAGATTGTCGCCGAGCAGTAACCAAAGAGAACCGTGAAGGTTGTTATCACCAGCACGAAGCCGAAGATCATGGTGTTTATCTTCATTGCTGTCGTGAAGAAGATAGATGAACAAACTGAGATGTGTACGTAGAAGAAAGGTTATGAGATCTCTAGCTCGGTACGTGGATGAGAGAGAGAGAGATAGAAAGAGTTTTGTTGATAAGAGTTTTAAGAGAGTACCCTATCGTTGTTTATATAATGCTTTGCCAAACCCTTATCCTTGACATATTAGGATTTTGTTTTGTTTATTTCCGAGAAGATTCATCAGTACCTTTTAAATATACTATGTCTATATTAGGATTTTATTTGTTTACTTCCTTTTTGTATATTTAAAAGATAAGATTCTTCAATATCTTTTAAATATATATGTATTATTTTATCTATTGACATTAGTTTAGTTCCTTTTTTTTTTTTTTTTTACACCAACTTTCAATGGAATTACTGCATTTTATCTTTATCTTTAACTCTCGATCATTTATGCTATAGTTATGAATTCAATTTTGTAAGGCTGAAAAAGATTCGATTCAATAGAGTCTAATGAAAACACAAGAACAAGTATTAGGTTATTTGATAGATGTTTCTTTTTTTAGTTTTATTACACTTAGTTGAACATACTCAAGACTTTTAAAACTAATTTTTTTAACTTTTATTTCCTATGAAAGAAAATTCAAACAGATACTTATAAAAATAATCGATCTTAACCAGGCCTGTGCTTTATAATAATTAAAAATATATTATACTCTCAAATTCAATTTCTCGAAATTAATATTATTTTAATATTTTTTTTATCCCAAACTTAAACGTGCATGTATCCCTATATTATTTAATACTCCCTATCTTTTAAAGTATAAGGAGTTCAGAAAGAAAAAAATAGGCATCTTAAGAAATTTATTTTTACATTTCATTTTTAAATAAAAAAAAAATACTAAAAAATAGTAATAATCATTTCAACTTTTAGTCAAAATTATCTCTCTTTCCATCAATGTACATTTAGTAATACGAAATGTGTTAAATATCAATGTTGATTATCTATTTTGAGAATATATTTTTGATAATATATTTAAAGAGTAATTAATAAAATTGTATAAAAAGTTGAGAAAGCCTTATATTATTATATAAAATTTTATATATTTTAATATGAGAATTAATTTTGATTTCGCGAGATTGATTTGCAATTTTTGGAGATAAAAGGTAAAGTTGCAAAAAATAGCGGCTTGGAGAATTATTTTGCCGAAAATCCTTTATTTGAAGATGTTTTCTTAATCGTCTTTTTGCATTCTTTTTTTTTTTTATGTATTAGTAGTTCTCTTATTGGTTTCAAGAGGTTGTGTTGGTTTGTTGTTCTTAGGTTGTTAGATTTATGATATATCATCTTGGTTCTTAGTTTATTGTTGGTTTCAATGCTTAATCTTGGTTGGCCATCTAGATTAGGATCTTAGATTAATTTATATACCGAAAGTGATTGTTAAATTATCCAAACAAACTGTAAATACTTAATTGTATTGCAAAATAAAATGTATGGGGTTTAAATCCGATTTTATTAAAAATTGCCATATAAAATCTTATAAAAATATGCGTATTACCAATTAAAATTTAAATGTTATAAATAAAATTTAATATTTATTTCTTATATCAACATATTTACACGGGTGATAATCTAGTTTCCAATGATTTATAATACGTGTTACAAAAAAATGCTTAGTCCACATCTATTTCGCTTCAATCCAATTCACAAACCTAAATTTTGCATTCGAAGTACCTTTCTACATCATAAATCATTGTTTTATTCCTCTCATATCTAATATGAGAGTATTTTTGACATTTTTACTAATATGAATCTTTGCACACGCTTAAAAATATTGTTGGTGAACTCTAAAACTATTGTTACACACTACAAGAAAACAATAGATTTGAGACTACAATATTAGTTCCAAATTAGTCTCAAAATGAGAATTTGAAACTAATTTGCGACCACCTACGATGGTTGCAAATCACGAGCCGCAAAAGTGATTTATCGCATAGTAGTCTCAAATTTGCGACGAAAATCAGACTACATAAAATGGTCGGTTTTAAACGCAGATTAAACTCTGATTAAAAATTGATGATCTTGTTCAGTGTAAATCAGGGTTTTAAAATCTGTGTTTAACCAGGGTTTTTTTTAATCAGAGTTTAACAAGATTTTTTTAATCAGAGTTTAACCAGGGTTTTTATAATCAGAGTGTAACCAGGGTTTTATTAATCAGAGTTTAACCAGGGTTTTTATTATAGTCTCAAATTGGTCTCAAAAATAATTAGTCTCAAATTGGTCTAAAAAAAATTAGTCAGAATAGTAATTCCGACGGTAGGAATAATACTTCCGGCGGCCGGACTGGAAACTCCGGTAACCTCCGGCGATCGGACTAGGAACTCTGGCAATCTCCGGTGGTAAAAATAGTACCACCGGAGGTCAGAATAGTACTTTCGGTGGTAGGGAGAGACGTGAATTAATTCAGAAAAATTGTATCATATAGGATTCAAACTCAAGACCTTAAGGTATAAAGACAATCAAATAACCACTAGACCACATTAACATTTGGTAAACTTTCTGTATAACAAATATATATCTATTGAAGATGTCGTCGCAAATTAGTCCCAGATTAGTCCCACATTAATTGTAGTCTTAAAAGAGTCTCAAAATTTGATACTAAAGAAAGGCTCCACTTGTTTTTTTTTTTAAATGTAGTTGCAAAAATACTACGTTTTTGCAACATGTTTTCTTGTATCACTGTATAGTAGCAAATTGGTCTCATATATGAAAGATATACTTTAAATATATGTTTTATACGTTTTCTAACAATCAAAATACTAATATTTGAGATAAAACAAGTAACAATTTTTCATCAAAGTATTTTAAATATCTAAATCGGAAACAAAAACAATGATAATTATGATTATGTTTTATACAATTTACATATTCCATAATATCACAACTACAACATATACAATTTTTATAAATATGAATACGTTTAAAACTATAAAACTATACCAATGTACTATATTCAATTACTGTATATATAAAGTTCAAAACTTTATATATTTTACTGAGTAAAATTTCTTATTAAATTACATCAGTGTTTTCCCAGAGAAAATTTGAGACTAAAGAGCGACTACACTTGTTGTCTTGTATCAGTTGCAAAAATGCTACGTTTTTTGCGACTTCTTGTCTTGTAATCACTGTGTAATAGCAAATTGGTCTCATATATGAAAGATAAACCTTAAAATATATGTTTTATAGATTTTCTTACATTCAAAATAATTATNCAAAAGGGTCTCAAAATTTGAGACTAAAGAGCGACTACACTTGTTGTCTTGTATCAGTTGCAAAAATGCTACGTTTTTTGCGACTTCTTGTCTTGTAATCACTGTGTAATAGCAAATTGGTCTCATATATGAAAGATAAACCTTAAAATATATGTTTTATAGATTTTCTTACATTCAAAATAATTATATTGGTGGCAAAAGTTTTCACAACCCATTTAACGAATTATTTACATAAGCCAAAAACTTTATTCATGATTAATTTAAAGAAGTTTTTATATATACTCCTTCGATATTTGTATATTTTTCGATAAATTTGTTATTTGCGACCAATTTGTCACAAACCATATAACGAATTATTTACAGAAGCCACAAATTTTATTCATGATTAACTTAAAGAAGTTTTAATATATATTCTTTAGATATTTGTATATTTTTCGATAAATTTGTTATTTGGAATCAATTTGTAACAATAAGCAAAAAAATATTGGCACATTTTGGGACCAATTTGGGACGATAGCCAAATCTATTTCGCTTCTATCCATTTCACAAACCCAAATTTTGCATTCGTTGTAGCTTTCTGCATCATAAAGCATTGTTTTATTCCACTCATATCCAATATGAGAGTATTTTTGACATTTTTACTAATATGGATCTTTGCACACGCTGAGGAATATTGTTGGTGAACTCTAAAACTATTGTTACACAATACAAGAAAACAATCGATTTGAGACTACAATATTAGTTCCAAATTAGTCTCAAAATGAGAATTTGAGACGAATTTGCGACCACCTACGATGGTTGCAA
>JACCIV010005553.1:0-72152 GCA_015832515.1 Boechera retrofracta | reverse complement strand
TACTGATTACTAAGATCTCACACGGCCATAAACAAGTCCTTGAGACTATACCCGCACTATCTACTGGCCTTTACTATGCTAAGGTCAGTATGATTGAGGCTAATGTTGCTATTAAAGCACGATTCAAAGATCACACTATTTGGCACGACCGGCTTGGTCATCCCGGTACGAATATGATGCGTAAATTGATTCAAAGTTCAAAAGGGCACACCCTTAAAGAAAACCGATTTTTCCCTCAGCACCTCACGTGCACAGCTTGTTCACAAGGGAAGTTGATCACTCGGCCTTCACCAGTCAAAGTGTCTAAAGAGACCTTGAATTTTCTGGAACGAATCCAAGGAGATATATGTGGTCCGATCCACCCACCTTGTGGGACATTTCGGTATTTCATGGTTCTAATTGATGCATCGACCCGCTGGTCGCATGTTTGTCTATTGTCTTCTCGAAACCAAGCATTTGCTAGGTTATTGGCCCAAATCATCAGATTGCGAGCCCATTTTCCAGATTTCTCACTTAAGACTATACGTCTTGATAATGCTGGTGAATTCATTTCCCAAGCGTTTAATGAGTATTGTATGGCCATGGGGGTAAGGGTTGAACATCCCGTGGCACATGTCCATACACAGAATGGATTGGCTGAATCATTCATTAAACGAATTCAATGGATTGCTCGACAATTACTCATGAGGTCGCAGCTCCCGGTCTCAGCTTGGGGACATGCAGTCTTACATGCTGCTGAACTAATACGCATTCGGCCATCTAGTGAGCATAGATATTCACCATCCCAATTGCTAACGGGTCATGAGCCAGACATCTCCCATATTAAGACATTTGGGTGTTCAGTCTATGTACCCATTGCACCACCACAGAGAACTANGGGGTCTTCCTTCTGGGCCCCCTTTGAGAGCTATCACTAGGAGAGAAAAGTCTCAAAACTCTTGTTCTTAGGATTTGGATAGGAAAGTTCTTTAAGTTCTTCTTCTCCCTACTGTTTTATTTTATTTACTGCTTTTGTTAATGTTTATTATGTCTTCCTACTCATATCCTACCGTCACTCCGAAGGTATGAGTGAGTAGATCCTTTAGATCTTGGGGTAGAGATCGATGATGAGATCTATTTTATAGGATTTCATATGTTTGTTTGTTCTTAGTCGATCTAGCTACTCTAATATTCATCCTAATGCTAAGCCAAAATCCTACGGGAGATGCTTAAGGTTATAATCGAGAGATTATACGAATAGAAGCTCTTATCACCACGAGAGTGGGTTAAAATTTCAGATCTGAATATTAGGGAGTATTAGCTATGGTCAAGTTTGCTGTTTGATAAAATTAATCATTAATCTAACTCTAGCTAAGTTAGGTTAAAATCGTAGAAACACTTCGCCACGAAAGTGGGTTGTGTTTCGGAAACAGATTTATCAATCACTTCGTATTTCTTTTATGAATACTTAGTAATCGATGATGGGATTGTACACAATGCGTGGAAGTCGCCACGAAAGTAGATCGGACATAGTGACTAGCATACCACGATAGTGGACTAGCCTATAATCGATATCCCTAGATTGACGACCACAAACTTATTTGGTTAAAAATATTAATCCTAAAATATAGACTCCTTGAAATCGTTCTCATTCACCTTAGAGATTTATCGTTAATCTATTTATTTAAGTTATTTAATTTAAGTTATTTTATATTTATGCTATTTAATTTATGCCATTTATTTTATGTTATTTATTTTTCACACTTTAATTTATGCATTTTTATTTTCCGCAATTTACTTTTACGCAATTTACATTTATGCAATTTACTTTTTTGTAATTTACTTTTCCACACTTTACTTTTCCGCACTTTCCATTTCTGCAAATTACATTTATGCAATTTAATTTTTTGTTATTTACTTTACACAATTTAATTCAGTAATTTAATTATTGTTTATTTAATTATTGCTTATTTATTTTATGCACTTTAGATAATAGAATTAAAACTCCAAAAACAATTATAATTCACCTAGATTAGATTTATTCATGTATTCTCTGTGCTTGGTTATTCTCAGTCTCTGTGGATCGATCCCGTACGTACTACAACTGCATTACTGTGCACTTGCGGTATCATCGGGTTAAATTTTCGAGACTACTCTTTAGTAGGACTCGGGTGAAACCTGAGAAAGATGTGAAACTAATACCTCCTGTATCAACTACAATTCGGAGGAAATGCTCAGGAATATAAGGAATCAATGAAGAATGAATTTTCTATGACAGATCTTGGACAAATGAGATATTTTTTAGGGATTGAAGTGATTCAGGATGAGCAGGAGTCTTCATTACACAAAGGAAATACACAAATAAAATCCTGAAAAGGCTCGGAATGGAAGAATGTAACTCTGTGAGGAATTCAACAGTTCCGGGAATCAAACTGACAACCGAATTCAAGAAATTAGTGGGAAGTCTGAGGTATGTAACTACCACCTGACCTGATTTAATATATTTGGTTAATCTTGTGAGTATACACATGGAGAAGCCAAATGAGCAACACATGCTAGCTGCAAAAAGGATTTTGTGATACATCCAAGGAATAACCGAGTTTGGCATACAGTATCGGCGAGAGTTTGGTGAGGAAGAGAAGCTGGTGGGGTTTGTGGATAGTGACTACGCAGGTGATGAAGATGATAGAAAGAGCACATCGGGTTACACCTTTATGTTTGGAAAAGGAGCTGTTTCATGGTCTTCGAAAAAAACAATCGATAGTAACTTTGTCTACAACAGAAGCTGAGTTTGTGGCAGCTGGCAGCTGCGAATGGAGCTTGTCAAGCTGTATGGTTGAGAAGTTCTTGCAGAGATTGGTTATAATCAAGAGAATGGGACTGTTCTATTTTGTGACAATAGTTCTACAATCAACCTGTCCAAAAATCCAGTCCTACATGGAAGAAGCAAGCATATTTATGTTAGATTTCATTTTCTACGTGAGCTTGTCAATGACAAGATTATTGAGTTGGAGTTTTGCAGTACACAAGACCAGTTGACATAATGACCAAGACAGTGAAGTTGGAGGTGTTCGAAAGAATGAGGAGCAGGTTGGGAGTTGGGCTGAAGGAAGAGTAAACTGGAACAGAGCGCGTATCCAATTTAGGGGAGTTGGAGTTTTGCAGTACACAAGCCCAGTTGACATAATGACCAAGACGGTGAAGTTGGAGGTGTTCGAAAGAATGAGGAGCAGGTTGGGAGTTGGGCTGAAGGAAGAGTAAACTGAAACAGAGCGCGTATCCAATTTAGGGGAGGGATTGAAGAATAAAAGCTATGACCGAGTTTTTAGCCACGTTTGATGTTTGTTTCACATGAGTCAAGTAGTGGATTGAGACTTCTATTCCGTAGGAATCATTTAGCTTAGTTACTGTTTTTTGGGAGTTTTTCAAATTTGTTGGAGTCTTTTTTAAACTTTGTATCATCTCTTTCAGTGAAAAATAACACAGAGAATTATTCAGCAATACTCTGCCTTTAGTTTCTAAAACCTACAGAAATGTCGATACAAAAGAACAAAAATTGTCTTTTCGATTTTTTGTTTGAATAATTTTTGACAATTATTGGACATTATTTGTTAAAAACAAAAAGGCTTTGGGATTTTGGTATATAATAATTGGTCAATATATCATTTTAAAATTAACCATTATTTGTTTAATATTGGTTTGTTAATTAACATATGATTAAAAAAACACCAATAAAGATCGAAGATAATTCGATTAAAAGTATGAAATATATACTACTAAATAATTACCATAATAGTCAATAATATATATATATATATATTTGACATAAATAAAAGATGTAGATATTAATTGAATATTTTATGGAAAATAGCGATATCATATAATAAAAAATATAAACAAGTGTAATATGTATTCATCCTTTAAAAATTTAATGTCCTATATAAAAAATTATATCCTAACGAAATTTTATATTCGACAATAAAAATACATAGTATACAACAAATAATATCCAACCAAATTTTAAATTTGACAATAATAATACATAAAATTTTAATTATTTCTTATAATTTAACAACTTTAACTTTGAAAATATTATTGTACAATTTTTAGATAAAAAAATTTCAGTGCTACAATATAGATTAATATATCTATATAAACTATTAAAACTTTACGTATTGGCGTTTCGTTTCGATTGAATTCTAAGTTTTAAGTTTCTTAAAAGAATTAAGTCAGAAAAATATTTTATTGCAGAAGTTAATTTGGTCTACCTTAAATGACTAAAAACTATAATGAATTTGTTATTATAATACGATCTACGAAAAATAGAATATTACTTTATGAGTTTGTATTCCTTTATTTTGATCTTCACTCCGATTATTCGTTCTATATATTTATTCCATTTCAAAAAAAGCATTTGATTATTCCAATACAGTTGTTAAGTCCCAAAGAAACATATTTTGAGACTTGAGATCCACAGTTACGAAGTTCAGATTCCATCGTCCTAACCAATAAGGTAGACCATATAACCATTTGGCACAGATCCAAAAGTTAATGATGATGAATGATGATGATATGATGATGAATTATGGTATGGCGATGATGATACGATGATGATAGTAAAAGATAATGATGATGTTAAGTATGATAATTAAATAGTTAATGGTTAACCATGAACCATTACAACCTAACTTATACGACTCATCAACCCATTGATCCATAATCCATCAATCTATTGACCCATAATTCATTTGACCTATCAACTCATTAGGATATAAATAGTAAAATTATTAGGATTAATGATTCGGGTGGAATCGAATCGACCCATAAAATTTAACACATTTTGGCATCCTGCTCTTTTGCAGGAAAATCAGAAAATGTGGAATAATGTCAATAACTTCGTATGATGGGTTTGCTCGGTAGAGGTAAAGAAAAAGAAAAATAAGAGACAGTTCGTACGAAATTAAAGTAAAGTAAAACCTTTACAAAAGCTTCAATTAAAGTAAAGTGAGACCTTTACAAAAGCTTCATTAGCCTTGTAAGAATAATCAAATTTAATAAATTTTTATAACTAATGACAAAAATTTCATGACAATTAAGAAAATAGCAATATGACAATTTTTAAAATAGCAATGCAAATAAAATATGTCTATATTAATTTTTGATGAGTTGGGAATATTTTATTCCTATTTAACAGTTATAGAACGAGTAATAATTTTTCTTTATATGTTATTTCTTATATAGGATCTAGTTTACTATATGAAAATTAGGATTTCAGATTTATTTTTGTTAAGATGTTAGGTGGGAAACTAGACATTCATATAAAAATAATATTCTAATAAAAATAGGATGTCACAATTAAAATAGTAGTTTTCGTTTCAATTAAATGAAAGTAAAATCAGAAAAGTGAAAATATTGATTTTTTGCTTATTGTCATTTACTGGTTTTGTTTTTAGCTAGTTTCCATTTACCTAATTGACTATAATTTTAAAAGTTCACTTTATTTTTTACTAGATCAGGGTCTACCTAAATACGCGGAGGTAAAATATAAACTTAAATTTTTATTGATGATATCTGAATTTAAGTAGTAATCCACACTTTCTTTAGATTTAATCTGGTAATTTTTGTTTTAAACCGAATTTCAACTTTACAAATTACATTTTGTAATACAACATAACTATCTATTTTATCATAATAAACCGAATTTTAAGTATATACACTCCAACTTAACGAATAAGAGGTAAAACATTTATATCAGAAAAAAATATGCATCATATCAAATTTATATCTTAGTAAGTAATACAAATTAACAAAAATAATCAGTAAAAAAAAAAAAAAATGTACAAAAGATTTTGGAAAACCAACATTGTTTTAAATAATTTTTCTATATGTCATAACTTTATAAGTAATAATTTTACCTTCATGTCAAAATAATTTTAAATAATTTGAATTTTATAAAATAAAACATAAAAGAAATATACTATAATTTTCATCGAATTGCGGATAATTCGATGTATATTTAAAACGTGAACGTCGGCAACCAAAATAAATATTAAAAACATGTATATTATTTTCTACAATTTTGTATAAACACTATGCATCATGCAGACTTAAATTCGAATTCCTACAACCATCATACAAAAAAATAAATTTGAATCATACATATTTAAATTCAAATAATTACATAACGACATTACTAACACAAACCATTAGACTATATCTATATGTCATGGTTTTTACATATTCTTTTTTCTACAATACAAAAAGTCAGGTTTGAATCATTGATGACTAAGATACAAATGCTAGTGGTGAAGCCACTAATCCATCCACAAACAATTTTTGGTATCTAAAACATTACAGATAACAGAATAGATAACACAAGAAACATTACTGACCACCACAAATATAACTCAATAAAAGCATTTGATTATTTCAATTCAGTTGTTAAGTCCCAAAGAAACATATTTTGAGATTTGAGATCCACAATCACTAAGTCCAGATTCCAATGTCCTAACCACTAAAGTTGACCATAGAAACATATGGCACAGATTCATCCAATTACGATATTAATCTCAAATCCAAAAGTTGAATGGAGTTCCTTAGTAGGAAATGTGGAAAAAAATAATAACTTCGTATGATGGGTTTGCTCGGTAAAAGAAAAGAAAAAGAAAAAAAAAAAGAAAAATAAGAGAAAGTTCGTAAGTAATTAAAGTAAAACCTCTATACATGTCACGACCCAACAGGCCAACGGCACACACTCTATATAAATCACGACCAACCAACAAGAGCCTCACTCACTAAAAACCTAAGTCTTTTATAGTTTTCTTACTTTCTTGGTCTCTTCTTTTTTTCTAATCTCAAGCAAAAATGGGAGGCAGTAAGATGCCGTATGTTCATGAAATTAATGTGGAAGCCGATGGGATGTCTTCTCTTTCAATAGCCAACACAAATATCCACGTGCATGTCCCCACTGAAGCACCAATTGTATCTTCTTACAACGACCGCATCAGGCCGTTGCTTGACACTGTGGACAGGCTAAGAAACTTGAATGTGATGCAAGAAGGGATTCAGCTTCCCACCATTGTCGTGGTTGGAGACCAGTCTTCGGGGAAGTCGAGTGTTCTTGAGTCCTTAGCAGGAATCAGTTTGCCTCGTGGACAAGGAATTTGCACTAGGGTTCCTCTTGTGATGAGACTCCAGAGAAGTCCTAGTCCTGAACCTGAGATATGGCTTGAGTTCAATGACAAAAGAGTTGATACCGACGAGGAGCATATCGCTGAAGCCATTAGCATCACAACTGAGGAAATTGCTGGTAAAGTTCTGACTTTCTCTTTATCACAGTGTTAAAAGTATGTTATATGGTATAGATCTGCATGACAAATTCTTAAAATTAGTCTCCTCACACATAGGTTCCCCAATATGAAACTAACTATGTACTTTAGAGCCTATATGTGTTATTTGAGTGATCTTGATTTTCATACTGGCAGCAACACTGATTGTAGCAAGTTTGAGACTAACAGATGAATTGCTGTGAATTGTTAATACGATGAGTAATTGTAAATATACCCATGTTGTAGGATCTGGTAAAGGCATCTCAGACACTCCCCTGACCCTCCATGTGAAGAAGGATGGTGTTCCTGATCTGACAATGGTTGATCTCCCCGGGATTACCCGGGTTCCCGTTAATGGTCAGCCAGAAAACATCTATGAACAAATCTCTGGGATGATTATGAAGTACATCGAGCCACAAGAATCCATCATCCTCAATGTTCTGTCAGCTACAGTCGACTTCACCACCTGTGAATCTATCCGTATGTCTCGACAAGTTGACAAAACAGGGGAACGGACTCTGGCTGTCGTGACAAAAGCCGACATGGCTCCTGAAGGTCTACTAGAGAAAGTAATGGCAGACGATGTAAGTATCGGACTAGGTTATGTCTGTGTAAGGAACCGTGTAGGTGATGAGACATATCAAGAAGCTAGGATGAAAGAAGAAATACTTTTCAAGACTCATCCACTGCTTTCTAAGATTGACCATGACATTGTGGGCATCCCGGTTTTAGCAAAAAAATTGATGCAGATCCAGGGAACAATGATTGCCCGTTGTTTGCCTGATATTGTACAGAAGATCAAAGAGAAGATGGAAGTAAGTTACCTCGAGTTGAATAAGCTGCCAATGGTAATGACTTCAACTCAAGATGCTTTGATGACTTTGATGAACATCATTGGTTCTGCCAAGGAGTGTCTCCTAAGGATTCTTGTACAAGGAGACTTCTATGACTATCAAGATGATCAAAGCATGCACTCTACTGCTCGTTTGGCTGACATGTTGGGCCAATTCTCAAACAATCTTCAAGCAGAGCCCGAGAACGAGTCGGAGTTCTTAATGGATGAAATCAAAGTCCTGGAAGAGTGCAAATGTATCGGATTACCTAATTTCATCCCAAGATCTGCCTTCTTAGCTATCCTTTCACAACGTATTGATGCAATTCATACTATGCCGGTCAAGTTCATCACAGAGACATGGGACTACATTGAAGGCGTCCTATTATCTGTTCTTTCCAAACATTCTGACAACTTTCCCCAGATCCAATCCTCCGTCAAAAGAGCCGGTCGGAATATAATCTCCAAGATAAAGGAACAATCAGTGAACAGAGTAATCGAAATCGTTGAAATGGAGAAACTAACCGATTACACATGTAACCCTGAGTACATGGCTGTGTACACCCAGAAGATAGCTGCACAAGAAGGTTTCGCTAGTGCTGTACCAAACAGGAACTACTCATTAACTGTACCTGGATTCGGAGAGGTTACGATTTCGCATCTACGGAAGTATGACGCGCAATTGCTTAGGCAAGCGTTCGACATGAAAGTTAGAATCACAGCGTACTGGACGATCGTTGTACGAAGGATTGTGGATAACCTTGCTCTCTACCTTCAATTCTCTGTGAAGAATCTTGTAAACAATCAATTTCATAAGGAGATCGTCGCGGAATTGGTGAATCCAAGCGGCGGAGGAGAAGTTGAAAAGATGCTGGAGGAGTCTCCGTCGATGACGAGCAAGAGGGAGAAGCTTAAGAACAGTATCAAGCTCTTGAAGGAGTCAAAAGAAGCAGTATCCGCCATTGTTGATCAGATTTCTGGGTAGAGAGGTTCTTCTAGCTTTGGTGAAGAAAGACCGTGTTGTTAGGGTTTTCTAATGTTTCTTTTTCAAAGTTTGGGACTTTTGTGATCTCTCTGTTGTGTTCAAACTCTGTTTTTTTTATCTTTTTTTTTGTACGCTTAACGTTATGTGTTGTTCCTTGTTCTAATATATATAAAAATAACAATATGAAAAGAAAATCTACTTTTTTTTTGTTCAACAAGTAATATTATTGGATAACATAGTTTTGTTCATTACAACAGATTAAACAGAAACATTTGAAGCAACCCTCAAACACCAAAGCAAACAAAAGAGAACTTATACAGAGTTCTATACCCAAGAGCGAAGCTTAACTTAACAAAGTCTAAACCTTCGACTGGAACTTTTCTTGATCGAAGAGAATCTTTAGCTACAACGGAGAATCTGATGCAACATAAGAGTTCCATCTATGGTCTCTTTAACATTCTTCCCAATAAGAACCGCACCAACATTTTCAGCATAATCCACACAAACAATTTTAATCCCCTTTACCAACTTCAGCAATGCTAAAATTTGATTTGATTGAGAAAGAAAAGCAGGTCATGCTTTTGGTCTCTTGATCAAATTTACTTCATCAAATTTTGAACTTCAAAGATCATATTATCCAGCCTGTGACTTAAAACACTTTCAATCGCCCAGGTTAATGATAACAAGAAGGCTTCATCACGAGATATTACCTTAGTGAAGACTCTTCTAACGTGAATCAATACTTCACCTTCTTCATTCCTGAAAAAAAAATTATACTCTGTTACGGCATTTTATCATAACATATTTTAATTTATTATCAATAATCTCAAAAAATATCTTTTACGAGTGTCTTTTTTTTTATATTGCATTAACTCTAAAATTACATTTACTTATTTAGAGTGATGTATTTACATCATATTTTGTTCATGTTTTTTCATCACAATTGGGTTTTTTTAAAGTTCATATTTGTAAAACTCTATATATTTGTCCATTTTCTTAGATAATTACCAAATTTTTGTTCTTTGACACGGATATTTCGTTTTAATAAACCCAAATAATTTAAATTTCAATATCCAACATTATTTTATACTCTCTATACTATTTCTTAACATACATATTCAACTAAAAATTTAATTTTAGAATGATTATAATAATGTATATATTTAAATTAACTTGAAATATGTATTCTACAGTTGCGTCTATTTATAGTAACTTTCGTAAAATATATTTAATTTTTTAACATTATCTATTAGTTTTTTTTAAATTGCATCTTTTTATTATAAATGTCGTTGATATATTTTCATTTAGGGTTAAATATATTTTACATTTATAAATTTTAAAAACCTTAAAACGTTTTGTCTAGTTTTTTATAACTTTTTGTTTGATTTTTTCATTTAGGATCACCTCTTTTCACCATGTTTTTCTACTAATAATATAAATCTCAATAAATGATTTCCAAAGGTTATTACTCTTTATCATAATTCTTCAGACTTTTCGTTTGATACTTTTATATTTAGAGTCTCGTCTCCTCCCGATATTGTTTTTAGTTATATTCATTTTTAAACATATATTCTTTTTGACTTTGGATGGTTGTATTTTTTACTAACAGCTATGTATGTTTAATATTTATGTTTTTTAAACTTTATTTAATTTTCTGTTTGTTAGATAATTTTATTTTTATTGTTAGTCTATACTTTCCAACTATTTCAAAGTATATCATTCTAAGTTTAATTCTTTTTTAAATTCTTAATTATCTACAGATTTTTATAATATTTCCACCCACGACATCGCGGGGGATCTAATTCCTAGTAAATTAATATTTTTATAAAATTTTATAAGTTAAAAAAGATTTTTATTGCATTCGTTAATTTGGTATATTTTAAATTAAAATATTTTGTCAAATTAAATTGTTCTCGAAAACATGGAGAATCTATGGTGGTTCAAAGTCCTTTACGGCTAAAAAATGAAAGATAGAGATAGTAACATTTACATCTCTTATATTCAGTAGTAAAATGTTTAAACACCAAATGTCAACATTTAAATTTATCTCGCTTGTACTAAAAACCATGTACAACTTTCAAACTGCTACTTCGTAAAAAGTTAAAATTACCACACAAAAATGAGAGACACTTAAACCAAAAACACATCTTCTCTGTTTCTATCTTTTGCCTACTTTCTCTGTCTCTTTTATTTAATCTCAAACAAAAATGGAAGGCAAGAAGATGCCCAATGTTACGTTGATGAACCTAATGTCGAAGCTGAGATGTCTTCTCCTGCTTTAGCCAACAAAAATCTCCACGAGCATGACCCCACTGAAGCGCCCATTGTATCTTCCCACAATGATCAGTTGCTTAACATCGTAGACGGGCTCAGGAACTTGAACCTGATGAGAGAAGGTACCCAGCTTCCGACCATAGTCGTGGTCGGAGATCAATCCTCAGGAAAGTCGAGTGTTCTTGAGTCGTTGGCTAGAATCTGCTTGCCTCGTGGGCAAGGAATCTGCACTAGGGTTCCTCTAGTGATGAGGCTTCAGCAAAGCTCCAACCCGGAACCAGAGCTCTAGCTTGAGTACAGTGGAAAAGTTGTTCCTACGGATGAGGAAAACATAGCCAAAGCTATTGGTGCTGCAACCGATGATATCGTTGGTATGCTCTGCATCTCTCTCTCTCTCTCTAATACCCCGGAATCTGGAGATTTGGTGGTGCATGAGAAGAGGTTAAAAGAATTGATTTGTCTATCTATGTCACCAAAGTGCACTTATCTTTTCGGTTGACCATCCCGAGAGAACTCCAAAGTTAAGCGTGCTTGAGTTGGAGCAATTTCAGGATGGATAACCTACCGAGAAGTGATTTCTGGTACCGTGTGAGTGAGGACTATACACGGGGATCACGTGGTGATTTGTAGGGTCGGTAAACAAATCTTTAAAACCTTGAGAAGCAACGAACCGACCGTTTGACGAGTGTGGGGCCCATGGACCAGAGTGGACATGAGACCACGGGCGGGGACGGTTGGGGCTTTATACTCTCTCTCTCTCTTCTTAACCTTCAGAGTGAAACCTTCATTATGATTAGTATCTGATAATATTTAATGTTGCAGGATCTGCTAAAGGTGTATCAGACACTCCCTTAACTCTCCATGTGAAGAAGGCTGATGTTCCTGATCTTACGATGGTTGATCTCCCTGGAATAACTCGGGTTCCCGTGAATGGACAGCCTAAAAATATTTATGAACAGATCTCCAGGATGATTATGAAGTACATCAAGCCAAAAGAGTCCATCATCCTCAATGTTCTGCCAGCGACTGTTAATTTCTTGACTTGTGAATCCATACGTATGTCTAAGAAAGTGGACAATACAGGGGAGCGTACTCTGGCTGTAGTAACAAAGGCCGACATGGCTCCTGAAGAGCTCCTGCAGAAAGTTACTGCAGATGATGTGAGTATTGGACTTGGTTATGTTTGTGTTAGAAACCGGATAGGGGAGGAAACCTTTGAAGAAGCTCGGAGCGAAGAAGAGTTACTTTTCAGTACCCATCCAATGCTTTCCATGATAGACAAGGACATTGTGGGCATCCCTGTTTTAGCTCAAAAGTTGATGCAGATCCAGCAAGTGATGATATCTCGATGTTTTCCTGAAGTTGAAATGAAGATCAGTGAGAAGATAGATGATGCAGCTACAAAACCAGCTGAACCGACCCTGAGGAGATCGAACCGGAAACGAATTCCAATCCGCAAATACATGCAGTAAACGGTTCTTGTTCTATGTTTCTAAGTAATTATGTTATTTGTTTTAAGTTAAAATAAGAAGAGAACTTGGTCCTCCTTTGTCTAGGAACTACTTCTTCCACATTTCTATGTTTCTGCTTGTAGGAGTTAAGGCTCCATCTCTGTTCTGTTCACCTATTTAAATCAATGAAATGGCCAATAATAGGCAATCTTAATTGCCAAACAAAAGTGTTCTTGAGTTCATCAAGGAGATATGGGACTACGTTGAAGTTGTTCTCTCATCAGTCATTACCAAATATTCTGAAAACATCACACAGAGATCCAATCCTGTGGAACAATCTGTGAACAGAGTAATCGAGATTGTTGAGATGGAGAAACTGACGGATCACAAGTGTAACCCAGATTACATGACATCTTCGACTCAGAAAACAGCTTCACAGTAAAACTTCATCAATTCTGTGTTGCACGATGAGAATAAACCTGAGTGCTTCTTTTTACCTGGATTCAGGGATGTGAAGATTTCGCATGTACGAAAGTATCACTCTCATTTACTGCAACAGGCGTTAGATATGAAGATGAGAATCACATCGTACTGCTAGACGATCGTCCTGCGAAGGATTGTGGACATGTAGAGAGAAGTGATGTACAAATTGAAAGCTTTTGAAATGGAGAGAGGGTTTGGATTAAGTGTATCTTGATTTGAGATTAAACCGAGGTTGTTATCGGTTCAACGGCTTTTGGTTTAGCTCTTTGTATAATAACAGATTCAAACAGACATATCTTGAACCTTATTATGGACCTATTATTGTTCTCTCTTAAAAAAGTGAACTGTTGGTGTGTATCTCGTCTGAGACGTAGGAATTCTTACCCTGAGATTTCTAACTTGTAAAACTCGATCATGTTCTTGCTCTCTCTCATTCTTTCTCGACAATGTCTCTGTTTCTTTGTTTGTGCGAAGTAAGATCGTGTGTGTGTGTGTGAGTGAATCTTTCATTTGCGAGCTATGATCGAGATTGAATCAGAGGTCATAGCGTCGTGGATTCTAGATGTTTCAATTCAACAACATGAATTAAGTTGTTAGAGATAAATACAGAGAATGGGTTTGAAAAACAGAAGACGAACGTCGCACGAAAAAAACTGAATTGTTTTTTTACACAGTTTGTGTTTCTCATCTACATTAAAATTTAATTTATTGCACAAAATATGTAATACAATTAAGAACTTTCGCTTTAATTCAAAAAAAGAAAACGAAATATTAAGAAGAAAACCAGGAGTAAACATTTATGAAAATATATATATTCCACGAGAGTAAGCTCCTAGTATTTGTAAATAACAGGTTAAGATTTACATTTATCTCTTGTACTAAAAACCATGCACACAACACAACCTTCAAACTTCCACTTTTTAAAAACATCAAACGTCACCACAAGCCACTCTTCTCTATATATTGTATCCGTATTTGCGTCTATCAGCACCAACAACAATCTCACTCACCCAAAAATCTCACTCACAAAAAACCTATAGTTTTCTTATTTTCTTGGTCTCTTCTTTTTTTCTAATCTCACGCAAAAATGGGAGGCAGTAAGATGCCGTATGTTCATGAAATTAATGTGGAAGCCGGTGGGATGTCTTCTCTTTCAATAGCCAACACAAATATCCACGAGCATGTCCCCACTGAAGCACCAATTGTATCTTCTTACAACGACTGCATCAGGCCGTTGCTTGACACTGTGGACAGGCTAAGAAACTTGAATGTGATGCAAGAAGGGATTCAGCTTCCCACCATTGTCGTGGTTGGAGACCAGTCTTCGGGGAAGTCGAGTGTTCTTGAGTCCTTAGCAGGAATCAGTTTGCCTCGTGGACAAGGAATTTGCACTAGGGTTCCTCTTGTGATGAGACTCCAGAGAAGTCCAAGTCCTGAACCTGAGATATGGCTTGAGTTCAATGACAAAAGAGTTGATACTGATGAGGAGCATGTCGCTGAAGCCATTAGCATCACAACTGAGGCAATTGC
Organism: Boechera retrofracta; assembly: GCA_015832515.1. Lineage (NCBI taxonomy): Eukaryota > Viridiplantae > Streptophyta > Magnoliopsida > Brassicales > Brassicaceae > Boechera > Boechera retrofracta. The sequence goes on along the minus strand of JACCIV010005553.1, from coordinate 57,290 downwards.
TGGTAAGTTCTGACTTTCTCTTTATCACAGTGTTAAAATTATGTTATATGGTATAGACCTGCACGACAGATTCTTAAAATTAGTCTCCTCACACATAGGTAGCCCAACATGAAACTAACTAAATACATTAGAGCCTATATGTGTTATTTGAGTTATCTTAATTTTCATATTGGCTGCAACACTGATTATAGCATGTTTGAGACTAACAGATGAATTGCTGTGAATTGTTAATACGATGAGTAATTGTAAATATACCCCTGTTGTAGGATCTGGTAAAGGCGTCTCAGACACTCCCCTGACCCTCCATGTGAAGAAGGATGGTGTTCCTGATCTGACAATGGTTCATCTCCCCGGGATTACCCGGGTTCCCGTTAATGGTCAGCCAGAAAACATCTATGAGCAAATCTCTGGGATGATTATGAAGTACATCAAGCCACAAGAATCCATCATCCTCAATGTTCTGTCAGCTACAGTTGCCTTCACCACCTGTGAATCCATCCGCATGTCTCGTCAAGTTGACAAAACAGGGGAACGGACTCTGGCTGTCGTGACAAAGGCTGACATGGCTCCTGAAGGTCTCCTAGAGAAAGTAATGGCAGACGATGTAAGTATCGGACTAGGTTATGTCTGTGTAAGGAACCGTGTAGGTGATGAGACATATCAAGAAGCTAGGATGCAAGAAGAAATACTTTTCAAGACTCATCCACTGCTTTCTAAGATTGACCATGACATTGTGGGCATCCCGGTTTTAGCAAAAAAATTGATGCAGATCCAGGGAACAATGATTGCCCGTTGTTTGCCTGATATTGTACAGAAGATCAAAGAGAAGATGGAAGTAAGTTACCTCGAGTTGAATAAGCTGCCAATGGTAATGACTTCAACTAAAGAAGCTTTGATGACTTTGATAAACATCATTGGTTCTGCCAAGGAGTGTCTCCAAAGGATTCTTGTACAAGGAGACTTCTATGACTATCAAGATGATCAAAGCATGCACTCTACTGCTCGTTTGGCTGACATGTTAGGCCAATTCTCAGACAATCTTCAAGCGAAGCCCGAGGAAGAGTGCAAATGTATCGGATTACCTAATTTCATCCCAAGATCTGCCTTCTTAGCTATCCTTTCACAACGTATTGATGCAATTCATACTATGCCGGTCAAGTTCATCACAGAGACATGGGACTATATTGAAGGCGTCCTATTATCTGTTCTTTCCAAACATTCTGACAACTTTCCCCAGATCCAATCCTCAATCAAAAGGGCCTGTCGGAATCTAATCACCAAGATCAAGGAACAATCAGTGAACAGAGTAATCGAAATCGTTGAAATGGAGAAACTAACCGATTACACATGTAACCCTGAGTACATGACTGTGTACACCCAGATAATAGCTGCACAAGAACGCTTCATCAATGCTTTACAGAGCAATACTTCTGAATTCGGAACAATTGCTTAGGCAAGCGTTCGACATGAAGGCTAGAATCACAGCTTACTGGAAGATCTTTGTACGATGGATTGTGGATACCCTTGCTCTCTACCTTCAGTTCTCTGTCAAACATCTTGTGAACAGTCAATTTCAGAAGGAGATCGTCGCGGAATTGGTGAATCCAAGTGGCGGAGAAGTTGAGAAGATGCTGGAGGAGTCTCCGTCGGTGGCGAGTAAGAGGGAGAAGCTGAAGAACATTATCAAGCTTCTGAAGGAGTCGATGGACGCTGTGGACGCCATTGTTGATCAGAACTCTGGTTATGGAGATCGTTGAACGATTGCTCCATTTTCGCTTTGGTGAAGTCGGGTCGGGTTTTATGTTGGGCTTTTTAGGAGTTGGGCTTTTGTGTTTTTAATTTTCGGATTTTCTCGGGTAATGTTTTTTTTAATCTTGTTTGGTGGTAATGTAACGCTAAGGTATATAGTAAACCTTAACGTTTATGTGGCGTTACCGTTTAATAAAGACTCTAAACTAATTCTAAATTAGTACTTTAATAAACTTTTATAAGTTGGAAAAAAAATAAGATTTTTATTGTATTATCATCTATATGTTGAAAGAATTAATTAAATTAAAATGTGTTTTTCGAAAACATGGAGAATCACGAGGTGATGGGCTGAAAGTTCTTGACCACAAACTTGCAATCTATGGTGGTTCAAAGTCCTTGACGGTTAACAGAAGTTAAACCTGGTCCAGTTTCTTGCATCTTTAGAATCTTAAGAATTAAGAACTATGATATCTTTTTCATTGAACGGGACTTGATTAGCCAAATTAGTAAATCGGGTTGCGTCTTTCCAACCTCAAGTCCTATGATACTTTTTACTAATTTATCAACAAAAACTTGATAGCGCCATGGGTTCTAATGAAATGTCATGGTATTTTTACCAACAACATTGGTCGATCGCGGATCGTTGAAAAATGAAGACGATATTGTAGAAGAAATTGGGAGTTTCTTCAATGTGTACATTATACATCTATCGATGACCTATATTCAGATTTGCCTTATCTAAAGTGGATAAACATGCTCCAATCAGTGAATTTCAGCTAGTAAGTTCATAAAATGTCATTTAAAAATTATACAATTAAGGAAATTTCTCCCTCGGATCATCTTGAATACTCAAACGGTGTTCATTCATGGTCAACACATCAACGACAATGTGCTAATCGCACAAGAGACCCTCACAAACATGCATGGCCGTTAAGACAAATGTAAGCAAAATTTATGACAGTGTATAATGGAATCTTTAGGAGAAAACTATGTTATCTATTGGGTTCTCGTCCAAATGGGTGCAATAGGTCATGTTATGCATTTGTTTTGTTTCTTAGTTGGTGTTGATAAATGTTCATGAATATTTGGTGTTGATATATGGTCATGAATATACAAGAAAGAGATCCCTTATTCCCCTACATATATACTAGAATTTGACCCATGCTATAGCACGGATTGATATTTTTTATAAGATTCGATATTATAATTTTTTTTTTATAGATTATAAATTAATAAGATAAATGCTAAATATATATATATATATATATATATATATATATTATATAGATAATTTATCAACAAAAATATGTATCAATTAAGTTTAATATTTTAGATTAGTTATATCAAAATTATGTATATTTTAGTTGATGTTAAATAAAAATTTAAAATTTGATAAATATTTTTTATTAAGATATTTTGTTGTTTTTACTCATTGGAAATTGCAATAATACTCTTAATGGAAAATTTAATTTGATTCTTTAAATGATTTATTCCAATAATATTATTATATATTTTTAAAAAACTTAAGGTTGGATTCTAAAATGTATTTCCGTAATATTATTAAGAGGATATTTTTTAAAACAATCAAATATATAAACATTAAATAATTTTATTTAAATAATTTATTAAATTATAATATTATTTAAGTAAAAAATTTAGTTTAATATATGTATATCAATTTTATTATTTTAGTAAAATATGATAATATACTTTTGATGAAATGATTTTCAGTATGCAAATTAAAAATAGTTTTTTATTTTTCATATTTTTGAAATTATAATTTAGTTAATAATAGTTAACATATTTACTTATTTCTAGATTATAATTTTCGTTTTAATAAATTTATTTATCTGAAATTGTTTGAAAAAGGTTAAAAATAGATTTTGTGAAAATTTTGTTGATTTAATTAAATTAAACTAAATGTTGATTTAATTTTCTAAAAATAAGAGATTTGATATAGATTGCGATTTTGTTTGGAAGTATTTAAATCGTAATCTAGATATATCTATTTTTTTAAAGGAAATAAAAATCGATGGCCATGATTTAATTAAATGATCACATAATAATTAATAACTAAAATATCCTTAATGAGAGATTTTAATTTGTTCTTAGATGTAATGGCAATGTGATGTAATTATTAACAGTTAGTAAGGTTTATTTACAAGTGTACTCCCCAACTAATATATAGGAGATATGTTGTGCTGAAATGTTGATCCAATTGCTTAGTAAAGAAGCTCATAAACATTAAGGGCATATCCATCATCAATATTGGACAAATGATTATCAAACTTTTATTCGTTGATAATTCGGCATTATATACTTATAAATCACAACGTATGAAATTTAAATTACTCCATACTTGTAGTATGGCCCTAAATTTAATCTCAAGGGGTTTTTAATTCGGGGTTTAGATCGGATATGGCCCATAAATATCATACATGATAGATGATTAATTATATAATAGATATGTTTATATATATATATATATATATATTAGTAGGTTACAGACTTAGATCAAATATTTCTCAAAGTGAATCCGAACCTGATGAATACTTTAAAACTATACTCAAATGTTTATATAAGATAACTAAAAAAAACTATATTACTATAATTCGAATTGGTTATTCACCATTTTGAACACCTCTAGTAATAACACTCGGATCTTTAGAAGAATAAGTGGAATAAAGATGAATGAAATGGAGATAAATGGAATTGATACGATAATGAACATATTTGTCACACTCATTCTTCTTGAATATAGTAGATGAACAATTCTTTCAAAACTTTTAAAAACTCAATTTTTTATTATTATTGTTGCAAATGATTGTACAATTAAAACAGGTTGAAAACAGATATTTCTCTAAATCTTAAGATTTTTGTGATGATTGTGTTGATAGATTGCGAGGAAAAAGAGTAACAACAAAAGTTGCAACCAAAGTCATATAGTTCACAAAAGTTCATCAAATATACATAAAAGAATCGTTTTTCCCGACAGTGAAAACTAGTACGTATAATTTGTCAAGGTTTGACCAAACGTTTACCTTAGCGTAGTTAGATTACCATACAAAGAGATTAAAAACATAAGACATGCAAGATTTTTCGAAAGTTCAAAAAGTTCAAAAAGCTCCAACATCAAAGAACTCCATACCCGACCCGACTTCACCAAAGCTCGACGAAAGAAGCAATCGCTTAACGATCTCCGTACCCAGAATTCTGATCAACAATTGCGGCCACAACATCCTTTGACTCCTTCAAGAGCTTAATACTGTTCTTCAGCTTCTCTCTCTTGCTCGCCATGGACGGAGACTCCTCCAGCATTCTCTCAACTCCTCCGCCAGATCTTGTATCCACTATTTCCGCAACGATCTCCTTCTGAAAGTGACTGTTGACGAGATGCTTCACAGATAGCTGAAGATACAATGCAAGGTTGTCTACTATCCTTCGCAAGACGATCGTCCAGTACGATGTGATCCTCATCTTCATATCGAAGGCTTGTCGCAGCAAATGAACGTGATACTTTCGAAGATGCGAAATCTTCACATTCCCGAATCCAGTTAAGGAGAAGTATTCAGGTTCGTTGAACCCATCGTTTACAGCATCTATGAAGCCTTGTTGTTCAGCTGTCTTCTCCGTCCAAGACTTCATGTACTCAGGATTACATGTGTAATCCGTCAGCTTCTCCATCTCAACGATCTCAATCACTCGCTCCACTGATTGTTCCTTGATCTTAGTGATTAGTTTTCGACCGGCTCTTTTGATGGAAGATTGAATCTGTGGGAAATTTTCAGAATGTTTAGCAATGACGGATGAGAGAACAACTTCTATGTAGTCCCATATCTCCTTGATGAACTGAACTGGCTTGTTATGTATACCATCCACATGTTGTGAGAGTATAGCCAAGAATGCCGATCTAGGGATGAAATTGGGCAGTCCAATACATTTGCATTCGTCAAGGATCTTGATTTCCTCCATCAAGAACTCGGTCACGTCCTCAGGCTTTGCTTGCAGATTGTCTGAGAATTGGCTTAACATATCAGCCAAGCGAGCAGTACAGTGCATGTTTTGATCATCTGGGTATTCAGAGAAATCTCCTTGGACGAGAATTCTTAGCAAAGACTCTTTGGCGGAACCAATGATGTCCATCAGTGCCATCAATGCTTCTCCGGTAGAAGCCATTACCATTGGTAGCTTGTTCAACTCAAGGACAGCAGTTTCCATCTTCTGATGGATCTTGCTTACAATTTCAGGCAAACAGCGGGAAATCATCGTTGCTTGGATACGCATTAGTTTCTGAGCTAACACAGGGATGCCCACGATGTCATCGTCGATCAAGCTTAGCATTGGATGAGTCTTGAAAAGTAACTCTTCTTGCATCCTTGCTTCTTCATATGTCTCTTCTCCTATACGGTTCCTTACACAGACATAACCTAGTCCGATACTCACATCGTCTGCCATTACTTTCTCTAGGAGACCTTCAGGAGCCATGTCGGCTTTTGTCACGACAGCCAGAGTCCGTTCCCCTGTTTTGTCAACTTGTCGAGACATACGGATGGACTCACAGGTGGTGAAGTCGACCGTAGCTGACAGAACATTGAGGATGATGGATTCCTGTGGCTCGATGTACTTCATAATCATCCCAGAGATTTGTTCATAGATGTTTTCTGGCTGTCCATTTACTGGAACTCTAGTTATCCCAGGAAGATCGACCATGGTAAGATCTGGAACACCAGCCTTCTTCACATGGAGGGTCAATGGAGCGTCTGAGACCCCTTTACCAGATCCTGCAGCACAGGTATATTTATAGTTACTTAATCATAGTCAATACTTGTTAGCCTCAAACACTCTAAAAGTTCCATCATATATCAAAACTAGTGTAAACAGCATTAAATATACCAGATGAGTAAAGTCCTAACTAGGAGTTCCAGGTATATGTACAGTGTACACATCTAATTTCAGAGACTTCTAAGGTATCTCCTTCCTAACATCCATGTTTCAGATTAATGGTATCATTCTCAGTAATCTCTTGTAGGTTTGCAGCAAAACAATAACACTCAGAGAGAGAGAGACAGAACTTACCAGCAATCACATCCGTTGCAGCACAAATGGCTTCAGCTATGTGTTCCTCATCCGTAGGAACAACTTTGTCACTATACTCCAACCAGATCTCAGGTTCAGGGCTAGAGCTTCGCTGAAGCCTCATCACAAGAGGAACCCTAGTGCAGATTCCTTGGCCACGAGGCAAACTGATTCCTGCCAGAGACTCAAGAACACTTGACTTCCCCGAGGACTGGTCTCCAACGACGACAATGGTGGGAAGCTGAATGCCTTCTCGCATCACATTCAAGTTCCGCAGCCTGTCCACAGTGTCTAGCAACGGTCTGATCCGATCATTGTAAGATGCTATAATCGGTGCCTCAACGGGAACAACATCATTGTGGTGAAGGGTATTCGTCTCCACAATAGCAAGAGAAGAAGATGTAGGGACTACATGCTTCTTACTTCCACCCATTTTTTCTTCTTCAGACAAGAGATGAGTGGAACAGAAAGAGACAGAATAGAAAAGAGTTAAGGGTAAGTGAGATTCTTCTTAAGAATATGGGAAGAACTTGTGTAGTGGAGTAATCGTTTGAGCTGAAAAGATGTAGGTGAAGACTGTAAAGTACTTGTTGAAATTGAACAAAGCTAATTAAGTCCATTATACACCTATATAGCTCATAGTTATAGCTAAAAAAAGCCTCTCTTAAATCATTTAATATATATGTATATCAATATTTTATTATAATCAGGTAGACATTTATAATCAGGCTAACAAAAACAGAGGAAATGATACATATTTGGTTCATAATCATAGCTAAAGAGACTCTTATCTGCCTGATTTTTTCATACATGTCACTTTTGTCCAATTTTAATTAATTTGCTAATTTAAATTTGGACCGGTACAGTATTTTGAAAATTGACCTTTATAAAAATCGGTTATAATTTATATCATGAACATAAATCTAGTTTACAACATTTTGTTATTTTATCAAATTCAGTATATTTGTTTATATGTATCATGATTCTCTGTCTTCCGTGTTCGTACAACTGCGTCAGCAGCAGTCTTCTCACTTCCCCCAAATAGTTCCTCTGCTCATTACGTTCTGTCATTTCAATCCTTTCTTCTTTTACTTTTAGTCCACGAAAATTGAAAACGTCACCACAAAGCTGCATAAGTATGTGATTGATTGATAACCATCGTTATGGTTTTGTTTAGATGTTTAACTTCTAGTCCAATTACAAATCAATCGCAGAGGCTGGCTCAGTTAAATTGGAACGGGAAGAGAAGGAAATGATTATAGGTATGGTGACCACTGGGTGGACATTTTAACCGAATCAAACCGTGAAACGAACCAAACCAACCAAACTTAAACTGACCCAAACCAAACCAGAGCTTACATTCAAATTATTCGGTTTGGTTCGTTTCAAACCGAGTTGAATACAACAAGTTAATATGCTATTTTTTGGGTCTTACTTGATTGGACATTTGCTTGTAGAAATTGGGCTTAATAAAAATGAGAGAGTATATTACATTTTAGGGACATAATTAACAATTAGAATACGATCAAAACAAATGCTTTCCAAGCTTTTACAAGCAAAAGCAAACTCTTCAAAACCGAAGCAACTTAAGAATATGCATGCGATTGTACTAAGGACAGGGTTCTGTAAAAAGAACAACCTCTTAACTCAAGAGTCTAATCTGTTAAAGAACATTGAACTTATAGGTGACATGTGTTACACATGCCACGTATTCGATGAAATGCACAAGCCGAAGATCTTCTTTTGGAACACCCTTAGGCCTTAACAAAATGAAAATGCCTACTGTCTAGAAATATGAATTTTAATTAAAATGCCTAGCAGATCAACATACTTAGGCAATAAGGAAGGCAGATGATGGTACTGAGTATTACTTTTAACATCCAGACAAAACCAAAAGAGAAACAGAATTACATTAAAAAAAAAAGAGGGTTGCATTGTATCACAAGTTAAAAAGAGCAAAGAGGAGCTTTGTCTTCGCTTTCTACTCCCTTAGTCGTCTTCTTTCTTCTTCTTGTTACCCATCTTATCATAGAGCATAGCTAAAAAAAAAAAACCACGAAATTAATGAGAGGTTGTGATTTGTTACCAAGAATCAAGAATCAAGAATCAAGAATCAAGAGCATATTTTATGTACATCGGGAAAAGGGACGAAGATGCTTTCTTGGGAAGTCATTTGGAGGAAACACAAAGTTAACTACGATTTTGCACCCATCCATGTCAGATCCACTAAGTTCGTGCGCCTTGTCTAATGCGCCTTCTGCCAGGCGAACGTGAGCAACGAACAAAGACAAGTATTTTAGTTATAGCATAGATTGAGAGTTGGGAAAATTAGATCAGGAAGAAGCCACAAACCTCCTGGGAGGAGGGAGAACAATGGTAACAGCCCAGACCTCTCCACATGAAGAGAAATGTTTTTTCAGCCTCATCTCGTTCTCATCCCTAGGAAGGGAAGTGTCAAATCCCGAAACTGCGATCCTAATAATTCGATTGCAGGAGACAATATTATGAACATGACAGCAACACATCTTACATCCTACAGAAACAAATCTCGAAAATAATAATAATATCAATATACATGCGTATAGGTCCTAGAGGACGTCTTCCATCATCGGTGCATTTTTTCTGAGACGTTGCATCAGTACCATTCAATTCCAGCAATTCCAGCCCCTAATTAAGCACATAAGATCTAATAAATGCGTTAGGGAGGTTACTAGGATACTAGAAACAATACCACAAACACAAACATGGACGACATGTAACCACCAGCTCAGTTCGTTTGTTCTCAAACGTTATGCTTGCCATTGATAAATTTGTAAAATGGAAGTGAGACTGACATTTATATTGTGTTCTCTTTTAGTCATTTCGGAGAGAGATTTGAGGATATTCCACACGCTGATGAACCTTCAAATATTCCATCAACATTAGATCTTCTTGAGAACCAAGATGTAGCCATGCAGATGGAAGAGGACAACACAGACAAAAACATGGAAACCTAGGAACTTTGTTGATGGTATTATGAATTGTTCCTTTAGATTTTGATGTAAGTCCCAATTTCTAGAAACAATACCACAAACACAAACATGGACGGAACAGGGATATACCTGCATTTTATAGATACAAAGTCCTTGGAGTTTTACATCGTCAATCAATATAATAAGAACCTTTAAACATGACTCTTTTTTCTTTCATCTTCTTTGTTTGTATCACAAGTTAAAAAGAGCAAAGAGGAGCTTTGTCTTTGCTTTCTACTCCCTTACTCGTCTTCTTTCTTCTTCTTGTTACAGAGAGCTACCATCGTATCATAGATAATAGTTAAAAAAACAAAAAAAAAACCATGAAATTAATGAGAGGTTGTGATTTGTCTTCTGAAACAAATATCTTTAAAACTGACAACTGTCTTTCCAATTAGCAGAGGAGTATAGCCATCGCCAAGCTTCATCATTGCAAATCTGACTGCTTCCAAGAGCTTATTACACCATTTGCGGTAACCAAACACTCGGAGGATATCAATATTTATTATATCAGACTAGAAAAAGAAACAAAAGTCAATAAGAATATATACATTGAAAGAGGAAAGCATGTGTGATGTTTAGTATCTGAGCAGCGTAGGATACAAGTGCAAATCGAAGAGCATGGGCACCACATTAAGGAATACCATTTGAAAATGTCCCGCTTTGGAAACAAGATACTAGTCTCTAACCTCCTATGAAGACCCGCAAGAGTTTCAGCTTTGATAACTTCAAGCGGATCAATGCCATTTCAAAGAGTCTTTGACACCTATCTTCCATGTGCATCACATACAATAAGATGCATCTAAATCTATGGCAGAGACAAAATCTATTTTATTAGCACATACAAGTGTAAACTGAGGAGGATCTTCTTTTGGAATACCCTTAGGCCGTAACAAAAGGTACGTTAAAATGAATTTGACTGTCTTGGGATCGAGCTTATTCACAAGAAGCTCAACTGGATTTGTTGGTGTGTCAATCGACAATATAGAAATATGAATTTAAATGAAAATGCGTAATGTCTAGCAGATCAACATACTAAGGCAATAAGGAAGGCATATCATCGACGATTACTGAGTTTTGGTCTTTAGAGGAAACACAGAGTCCACTACGATTTTGCAACCATCCATGTCAGATCCACTAAGTTCCCGCGCCTTGTCTAATGCACCTTCTTCCAGGCGAATGAGAGCAATGCTGTAAAAAAATCAGCAAAGACAAGTATTTTAGTTATAGCATAGATTGAGAGTTGGGAAAATTAGATCAGGAAGAAGCCACAAACCTCTTGGGAGGAGGAAGATGAATGGTAACAGCCCAGACCTCTCCACATGAAGAGAAATGTTTTTTCAGCCTCATCTCGTTCTCATCCCTAGGAAGCGAAGTGTCAAATCCCGAAACTGCGATCCTAATAATTCGATTGCAGGAGACAATATTATCAACATGACAGCAACACATCTTACATCCTACAGATAGAAATCTATAACTTCAAGCGGATCAATGCGTGAAGGTTGTCTTCTGGATTTTTTCTGCAACGTTCCATAATTACCATACAATTCCAGCCCCTAATTAAGCACATAAGATCTAATCAGAAATTCTACTACTTCAAATCATAACATAAGATCTAATCAGAAATTCTACTACTTCAAATCATTTTCTTCGAAACCATTAATAGATAAACATATATAGGTTCAATCAATATATAAAGAGTACGAAGAAATCCATAAGGAGAAGAAGATTACTTTTCTGGCGGATTCTTCCATCGATGTCATGTGTTGAGAAAACACATGAATGCTTTGTTTATAGGAATACATATATATATATATTTCGTGTGTGTTTTTTTTTGTGTGTGTTTAGACACTGATCTATTTCGTTGTTGATCAGAAAAAAGGAGAAGTTGGAGAAGATTATGAGTGCGAGTGGGTACGAAGAGAACGTCCCTGTGAACATGAAGGAAATTTGCATTCGTTGTTATCCATTCTTTGTTATTTTTAGAAGTTGTAGACATTTTAAATAATTAAAAGAAAAAATGATTAACTAATCAAGCCTCCCACATGTTTAGACTAGCTTTATACTAGCCCTAGCTTGGTTTAATTTGATTGAAACTAGAACCGTCTAGCCGTAGCTTGGGTTAATGATGTTGAATACTACAACTTAAAGCATCGTTTCTAGATTATCCATTTTTTTTTTTGTAATGTGAATATATATATATATATATATATATTTTTAATAAAAAGACTTTCGTACAAGAGACTTGTAGCTTTGCTGAAGTTTTTTTTAAAGAAAATTAAGCTAAGGACACATGATAGAAGAAGATGAAAAGAGAAGCTTAGACTAATTGACGAATACCAACATCACCTTATCTTTTGTCATAGAGAATTTTTTTTTTTTTTAAATTAACTTTTAATTTCAAATCAACGGTAGTGTTTTCACTTTTTAGTTTAAATCTTTACCCTATTTTTTTCCTTTGGCCTTTGCCCATGAAAATCATGTACCTTTTCATTTTTCAAACATGAAAGTTTTCATTATAACTTAAATTTAAAGGGTCAAGGAAAACTCAAGAGTCCTGTCAATTAAACGACACGAAAACAATGAGATATTTTACAGGTGTAAAAGATTTGAGATTAGCCATATGGCTGGATTACCGTTGCTAAGGATTGCGATGCTGAGAAGAAGATAGAGATTAAAGAGAAAGACAAAATCTTTTCTTTTAATTCCAAAAAAAAAAACATATTTAGAAGACAAACATAATTTTACAAGGTGAAAACGTAAAAGCAAAGAAACAATTATGTAGTCTTCATCTTCAAAATTAAATAATCGAAGATGTTTAATGTCTTTCGTCTCTTTTTTTTTCCACACATACGTTAATTGTAATAGAAAATATTAAGGACCACATAAAATTGTATTGTATTATTGTAATTATTATAGGATGACCTTGTCGCTTTGTTACTGTTATTACACATCGAACCATAATCACTAGGTACTTTTGTTTTGTTTCCACGCTCGTTGCCTCATTAGCATGTTAATCTTATAAAGGATTGATCCAAGATTCAGAAATGACAAAACCAAATTTCTGTAATCCATGATGTATAAGTTTTTAAAAAACCTCTTAACCGTTCTATCAATCCAATCTTGACGGCAAACTCTTTTTGAATCAGTGAATGGTACATTTTTCCGTAGAGCTTATGTGCTTTATCTATCAGCTCTCAATGCCTTTTTAGTTTAGGGAATCATGCAAAACTGATTAATCAATCTTGCTCCAAGTTAACGAAGCCACTAGATGTATACAAGTAGTTGGTTTGTTCCGGAAAATTCAAAATTGGCTATTATTTCTTGACTCTTCGTTTTTTTTAGGTATGAATAATTTTGTTTAGTCTAAATTATTTTAAAAACATTTTTAAAAAGTTACATTGCTAATCTTTTACAATACACCTTACAGTAAAATAAACAAAATCGTAACTTAAAAACAAAGTTTTTGGTGAAATCGAAAGAGTAGACTTTTACTTGTTACCTTTTTTCTGGTTAATCTAGGTAATATAGACTCCGACATTTGAACTGAAGAGAGCTTGGTTTAACTTGTTTTGCAAAGACCAAAACAAAGGTAACCAGATACGACACTGTATCTTATGACAAATCCAATCCACCAAGATTAGCGACTGTGTCGAAGTCCAGCCCTCAGTCATGCTATGAAAATGGAAATTGAACCGAAAACGAGAAAGTGTATATGCTTCGTGACCAAGATAATTTACCACTAGACCACAACAAATCTGGCCATATGTTATACCAAACATTTTCTTTTTGTTAATGCCGATTGCGGACAAATTAACTCCTTTTGCTCTTTTCTTTAAAATTTTTACAAACTCGCATTGTTTTAGTTGAAATTGTATGATGGCCATAGTGTTTGGGTTACCAATTACCACTTTACTTTTACCACTCACCGATCATTTCATATTTTGACAATTCGTTAAATATCCCCATCGGTAAACTTTAAGCCTCTTTGTATTCGTTGGTGACTTTTCTATTGAATGAAATATCGAGGAAAAAATAAAAAGAAGAAGTTCCAATTATTATTATTTTTTGATAAATAAGATTGTTTTTTTTATATCTAGAAAATTTAGGAGCTCATATCTTCCATCTCTGAATAAGTTGGAGTTAGTTTTGACCTTGTATTCTCTTCTTAACTTGTTCAATCCAAAAGACTGGTTATTATTTTAGTCAAATCTAAAATTAAAGCAATAATACAAGTAGAAATTAAATTATTATATTGTTAATTAATCCAAAAGCAATAATACTATCATCTTGTTGACTGGGGCCCGTGGACGACGCCGCGGCTGCCACCGGAGGATGAGTCGGTGGTAAACTGAAATGAGAGGTTTCGATGAGAAAATTGCGAGAGATCTAGTCTCTTGAAACTCACGCAAAGTACAAACCTCATATGCGGCGGCACGGCCATGGCCTGGTGATGGCCTGATGGATACAGTGAATAATTCGGTCACAATTATCGCAGAGAAGGTGGTCGTGTTAAGCACAATAAACTACAGCGTTTGAAGCTACGCATGATTGACAGTTCATTGCAAACATCCATCTCTCGCAATTGTTATTCCCGTTGCAGCTCATCTCAAACATCCCTTCTCTTCTGTGGTGGTGAACCACATGATGAGGCATATGCTCATGCTCATGATTATTTTTATTGAGATGTAGAGGAACGAGATTGACGATTTCAAAGCGGTGGCCATAGGAAACACAATTGTAATGGAGTGAATAACATGATTGACAAAAGAACGATACGGTGGTCATAGCAGAGGAGTAAAGCTGGATTAACCCAGCATTTTTCGCAAAGTTGGTAACATACGTGTCCTGCATCACGTCCACGATGTCGCATGATAGTCTGATTCATGGTTCTATACTATAAAACAAGATGCACGGTGTATTTGAAGCATATAAACACGTATCACAGTAACAAGCATATAAGATTACCTTCTTATTTTGACTACATGTATATCTTATTCACTTTTAAAGCTTTAAAAGATATCTCAAGCTATTCATTAATTCTACGACCGATAAGCAATATCCTCTGTGTAAAGGTGAATAAGCCAATTTTTACAGACAATTTTTGTGTATAGACAATTTTTCTAGATTGGAATCACAAAGCATTTTTATAGATAATTTTTAAAAACCAATTCAATTCATTTGTCTATAGAAACTACATTTGGACAAAACAGAAACATGATTTATTCTTGCCAATATATAATTTGACACATAGAATCAAACTTAGAAAGAAAAAAAAATCATATAAGGATGACACATGGAAGATGAGTGTTGGTCTGTGTCCGGAAACAGCTCGGTCTGGGTTTAGTAGTCATGTAACGAATTTTAGACACGTGTTAATATGTCGTATCAGAAACCATCCTCAAATGTCATCTATCCTTCTTACTGTCATAATCTCAGCCATATATGAAATATTCAATCCCAAGACATGGATACATATTTATCTTCAGAGATTGGGTAACTAACATATGTAATTTTATATTAAACTATCAGTTTGTACAAAATGCAACAACCAATTTAGAATATTATTAAAACACCAACAATATCAGAAATATCTTGGAACTCTAAGTGAAAATCACTTGCATACTTTTCACCGTCGGATCCAAATAAGTAAAATCTAGTAGTTGGAAAACTAAAGAGTTTCGTTTTAACGAGGGGAGATTAAAAGCGTCGTCGTTTTACGGGTGTGCTGTAGGAACTCTCGTCGCTTTGCTATGAAAACTATACTTTAAACTCCACTTATTAAGTAATTATTCCAATCATATCTAAGATGAGCGAGCAAGTAAAGTGAGTATTAACCCAACCATAGCGTCAGGCTATTATTATAAATTTCTTTAGTTTGGTTGACGTAATTAACTTGTAGGATAGTGATAGTCTGATTCATGGTTCTATACTATAAAACAAGATGCACGGTCTATTTTAAGTAGCCCTGGAACTTTGGTTATTCGGTTCGGTTCAGTTTGATTTTTTCGGTTTTTGGTTTTTGATTTTTTCGGTTTTTGAAATGAGTAACAATTCAGTTTTTTTTTTTTTTTTTCGGTTCGGTTCGGTTTTGGTTCGGTTCGGTTCGGATTTAGAATTAGAAATACTGGATATACTCAAAAATAACCAAAAATACCCAAAAATATCCAAAAATACTCAAAAATATCCGAAATATAAAAAATACCAAAATTTTTTGGTTTTTTTGTTTTCGGTTCGGTTCGGTTAAAACCGTTCAGTTATCAAATTCGGAACCGTTCGGTTGCTATGCATAAACCGAAACCAAACCGAATCCCATATTGTTCAGTTTTTCGGTTTCGGTTTATATTTCCAGGGCTAATTTGAAGCATATAAACACTATCACAGTAACAAACTTGAATCATAAGATTTATTATTATTATTATTATTATTATTATTATTTTTTTATGGTTGTGTTGTTATGAAAATTCAGTAATGGTCATAATGAAATCATCGGTTCTATCTAGGCAATTGCAAAATTTATAAGCATTCTTTCAATACACGTTTCTAATTTATAGGCAGCCAGCCCATCATGAACCTGGACACAAACTGAGGCATAGATTCGTAGTTCACTTGTCGTTGTGTTTTGAAAGTGAAAACCATCAAAACCTACCAAGCCCATTTCATATTAATAATGTTGAATCGCTTATTCAAATAATTGGGCAATCACAATATTCTTTAGTATATTATATTCCCTTCACATGAAATATATGGGTTCCACTAGACCATAATAAGACATAATTGACAACCCATCATACATCTGAATTTAAGATTATCAAACAAAATTAGATTTTAGTTCGTTCGTTCTTTGCATCACTCCTGTGTTTTTTTTTTTTAATAATTCCATTAGTTAATTTTTTACACAATTTTCAAACATGTGAAATTAAGATTGCACTACATCAAACGTTTAAGTATTCAAGACCATAACAAGTTAACAATGTCCTGTTCTTTAAAAAGCAAGCTATACTAGAAGTGCTATGAACAAAACTATCTACCACTACCGAGAGAGCTTGAAGAAACATCCGAGAAAGTATTCGATAATAAAACAAGGAATCTTCTGATGCTAATAACTAAAGAACAGATATTACCTTTATGACGTGGTTTACTTTTCCGACATTTCACATGAAGTTTGAACTCAATGGTGTTCTTTTCATTCGACTGATCATGTTCAGAGATAAATAATTAAGCTAACAAGAAGAAATATTTGTTTAAGGAGATGGATCACATGCCACTGAATATATTCTTACATGATAAATATTCAAAGAGCCTTGGATCTGCAGCAATTGGAATAAGACCCATCCTGTGAGCAAGAACTTCATCTATAATAACCGATGTGTTGTTTGCTATTAGTACTTTTTCAATAGCCATTGAAGGAAGCTGCAATAAAGAAAGAAACACTCTAAGCCAAAAGTTACAACAATCAGGGATTCATCAGAGGTTGTGAGAAAAGTGGACAGACCTCAGCTATAAGGATCCTTCGGAATGCATTGGCAAATGCTGCATCGATACCAATCATATCAAACTCCATATCTGTCTCTGTGAGACTAATCACATCAACTTTTGAAATTCTCATAGAAGTTTCCTAGTTTGACACTGTCGTCTACTCCCATAGAAGAAACATAGCTACCCGAGTTAATGGCACCCGCAGTCTACAGAAAACACAAACACGAGATTAAGGACTTGAAATTTCAAACGACCATCCCTAAATTTCATCTGGATTTTGACAAAAAGGACTAAACCCATGGGGTAATCATGTAAAACTCTAAGACCAAACTCACAAATTCACGGCTTTTCACAGGAAAAATATGAAATTTACTATGTATCATGAACACAGCAACGATAAAACTCCAAGACCAAACTCACAAAGTCACGGCTTTTCACAGGAAAAATATGAACTTTACTCCGTATTATGAACACAGCAACGATTAAACTCTAACCCACATCGGACCATTGAGAAAAGCTACAAAATTTCAAACTAGATGAGCTTATAACCAACAATACAGAGCATAAGGAACTGTAATTTTGATGCAGAAGAGTTCGTTCTTACATGAACAGAAGCGCTGTTTTTAGAGACGACGCCAGTTTGCTGGAGTTATAGATACGGAGGAAGTCCGGTAGGGACGTCGGGGGAGATCGTTAATGTTGAAATTCTTGGCGAATCTCTTTTCTTCTTCAGTCACCATCCTTGTTCAACAGAACTAGGGTTTATCGACTTTCAAATTGAGACAAAGAATTCAAGGGTTTACAAAGGAAACCACAGGGAATGAGAAAGCAGTAGTTTTGGGTTAAAGAGGGAAGTTGAAGAAGCTTACCTGTGGATGAGAAATCGAGCGATTTTGGGAGAAAGAGAGAGAGTAGGCGGCGGCGAGGAGATGACAACAAACGGCGAAGGGTTTCGAAAAAGCCGCCGTTTTTTTTTTTTATTAATCCCTTCTTCGGTTTGGTTCGAATGTTGAAACTCACCAAACAAATTTTATATTGGAAAATTATATAAGTATGCAAAAAAATACCTACATTAATTTTTCTTGTTGTTATTAATACAAAATTACCACAAAAAAAATACACACATGTCCTCTATAAACTCCATAATGGGACTGATTGATGGAACCTCATACCATAAAATGGAGCAGAAAAGTTGAAGAAGAAACGAAACTAATGTTGTTGATAAAGATAAAGAAGAAGAAGAGTGGACTAGACTTTTGGTTAATAAACATGTGTTTTAATTTTATTAAGCACCTGTGGATGCTAAAATCACTCTTCATATAGTTGAAATTTTGTCTAACAGTTCTAATTTTCTGTCAATAATAGTGAATCAGATGAAACCCTCTTCTATGGAATATTTTACATGTACTTAAAGTGTGTAAACATAATATATTAGCCGATTATATCTCGTTACTTCTTTACATTGGTTGAGCAAATGAGCAATATGACGGCCGCTAAACGAAAGCATGAAACGGGAAGGTGTGGAGATCAAAGAGTCATTTGAATATACGTGAACATCAAATCCTGTTATTATTATTATTATCTAATCGGATTCAGGAACAATGGTGCATTATAATAACTGTAGATTATAGCATCATCGAGCTACTCACTATCAACATGACCAAAGAGCATCCGTTTCATGATCTTTTGTACGTTTAGTAATCAACCAGCTTTCTTGTTTGAACAAAAGGTATTATTAGTATATTACTGACATTCTGCTAATAGAAGGAATAGCTCTTCATCGGTTATGGCTCCCATTTCCATTGCTCTTTCCAATACACTTAATCCTCCACCATCCTCTATTGATGCACCTCTGCCAAATTCAAAGAAGAGAGACATGTGTTATTGTATTAATCATGCCAAATGTTACTGATGAGGTAAAAAACAGGTTTTTGGGATCATTATTAGTTATTGTGTTACCTTCTCAATAAAACCTTAGCAAATGTGTTGTTCCCTGATGCGATGCAATGGTGTAACGGAGTTCTTCCGTGATAATCTCTCATGTTTATGTCAGCCCCGAACTGCAACAACAGTTCAAGCAAGATTGGGTCACCGCTTTGACATGCCACATGCAACAACGCACAGCCTTGAAGACAGTTTCTTGCTTCGTTCGAATCCTTGATTCTCTGACACGCATTTGGATCGTGCCTTTTCTTTACTTCATCTGGTGCATCAACATCATGGTGGTGGTGATGTGCATCAATGTCAGTAATATCATCGAACTTGGTATTGATGATATTCGCATCTGCTGTTACAATGAGTCGGTAGATGTCTCTTATGTTCTTGCTTTGAACCGCTTCCCATATTCTACTTGAGGCAGTAGAGTTTGCTTCCCTTTCATCTTTGACAACCAGCGCTTTCTCCAGGTACTAGTTAGGCAACAACATGATCAGGTTTAGTATAATACGCCTTTTCTATTTACAAGCATATGCTTCTTTGGATGATGCACCAAGTTACATGAATCTGAGGTCTATCTATGTGGAAACTTTGAGCTAAATCTCATACCTTTCCGTGAATGTATTTCTCCTTCAGAGTAAAAGAATCTTCTGAAGATGGTTTCGGAATCGATGCAAGTAATAGTTATAATACGCATATGCTTACTTGGATGATGCACCAAGTAACATGAATTTGAGGTCTATGTATGTGGAAACTTTGAGCTAAATCTCATACCTTTCCGTGAATGTATTTCTCCTTCAGAGTAAAAGAATCTTCTGAAGATGGCTTCGGAATCGATGCAAGTGTGTCTGTTGATCCCTTTTCACTGAAATATTCAACAGAATATAGGAAAGTAAAGAAGTTCATCAATCCCATGTTTTGACACACTTGTAAAAGAGGAACAGATGATTTTGATTCAAGAAATGTTATTTCTTGATTGTGTTAGAGAGACGGTCTACTTTACTCTAAAATACAAACAATCTAGTTTTCCTTGAGATTTCATACCCGTCATCGTCAAGGTGAAGTAGCTCCTCCCAGACCGAATTACAGTATGCATTGCCTAAGTTCCGAAATTAGTCCAAGATTGTAGGTTCCCATACTTTCACATCCAGTGTGAGCGATCTCACCTGCATACATTCTTTGACATTAGCTTAAGTATCTTTGGTTATAATGTGGTTTTTTATCCAGGGTGAGTTCATCATTAGCAGGACCAGAACTAGTATAGTTTTTATCCAAGTATCTTCCTGGTGACTGCAGAAGATAATAGAATATGTATTAGCACGAAATCTTAACTCTCAATATTTTAAATTTTAAATTAAAAGAAAGTCTGAAACTCATATGTGTAAACCTGTTGCAGAAAATGAGAATTCAGACGTGTTGCTATAGCTGCTGTGATCTTATTGACCCACTCCATCCTATCAGCTCCATTTTCAGCCTGATAGCATAGAGAAATAAGTTGTGTTAGCCTCCTGAAGCTATATGTTGCTCCTTCATGTATCTATATCGAATACAGTAAGTACCTGTAATGTGTACGTCTTTTGAGGAGAAATAATTCTAAAACAGAGTCGAAGATCTGTGTCCTCTGCGTCCAATTTTAACAGTGATGTGCGGAGATCGATCATATTGCAATCTAGGCTTCCCTGCGAAGGTGATCGATTGTGTCTAGAACGAAATCTCCCAAAGACGCCGCTGTTATGCTCACCTAAACCACTATAGTAATGTTGAGATCCCTGTGAAGAGAGAAGGATGATTAGAAAGATGGAAACTGAGACAGTGAAACTTAAATGAAGAAAACACAGGTGAGAAAAAATTGTTTAACCTGCACAAATATATATATAGCCGAAACATGAGGGAGTTGCTAGATATATCTACAATTATATCTATCCAATGTTCCTAGCTGTGCCAAACTAAGGAAATATTACATAGAGTGAGAGGGTTCCTACAAATTGATAGCAACTGCAATGTTTTGGGCTACAAGTCCACTGAGACTGAAATGTCTGACATTAAACAAGTACAATCTTACATCCTTAGTTTTAAGTTCACTGTGATGTTTGAAGACCTTTTACCACTCGAGGTGTAGAGTTAAGGCTGATACAGACATTTTATATCAAAAGCAGAGTATTTCGTAATAACACAGCTTTGTTCCCTTATTCTATTCACTCCTTCACGTAATTTGAACAATCTACGTTGCAATCTCCCACCTTACTTTATCATCGACCTTTTTTGTTCTATTATACAATCATGAAGCCATTTACCGTTTCAAGGGATAAAGAGATCAACGGAAATGTAAGAAACTGGACATTGGCATCTAGAACTATAACCAAGTTCAAAAGAACTTATGGATCTCTCTTATGGAAATGAGGCAGTAAAAAAACAGCTTGGCACACATACCGCTGATTTATTACCGGTATTTCTATAATAGTATAGGGACCCATGATTGTCAAGTACAAAGAACCTTCTTTTCCAATCAGCTCTCAAACTAGCTGATCGCTTTAATAGATACCCTGTTTAATAACCTGTATTAGTACAGAAGAAAAAACACACAACACATTAGCCTGTATGAAAATCAAAGCAGTGATGTGTATGAATCATCACCAATTCAGTCATCATAAATCTTAATGTCTGCATAGTTGCAGTATTAAATCATAAATTATAACAGAATGCCCAACTCAGAAATTGACACTATTGCTTTAACTTCATAAGTATTCGTATGAGAGCTGGATTAATTGTGTCAGTTAGAAAATAACAGTAGAGCAAGCAAGATCCTATCGACAAATATGGCTATATCCCCAAACAGAGAATGTTATGTCTTTAGACAGACTATGCCACTTTGACTCATTTTAGTTTACAGTGGGAAGACAGACACAACCAACTTCTTTACCAGAGAACCATTGGAACAATTAGTGCAAACTATGGTTTGAACATGACTACTACATGAGGGAGTTGGAGACCCTTACTTCCTTGTCTGCAGTTGAAATTGAATTTGCTTCTATGTTTTTACGCAGGATAGCTCTATAAACATGGTTTCCATCAACACCGGAGGGATCTGCTTTGGCAGAGGCCTGTTGGCTACTAATTCAGGATTTCGATCTTGTTCAATCTTAGACTGTTCTTTTGATTGTTGTGCATATGTCAATACCTGTAAGAAGAAAAGTAGCAAGTAGCTGTGTAAAACAATTTTACTAGAAAAAAGAGAGAACTCTTTAATGATCAAACTTTTTCTCCTTATTTTCACTATTGGAAGCAAGTTGACATAAAGGTTGTACCTGATGGATATAAGGCTCCAATTGACTCAAAAGATCATACCCCTGGAGCACAAAGAGACCACATAAGGAATACATCGTGGCACATATGCTGCCCTTACTTGGTCACACTTGGTGACATCTCTAAATGCAAAATAAGAAGAAACCTACAAGCTTAAAGTATCTCAAATGGGAATCCATAATTGCACTTATTGATTCCAAGAACTGTACTTCTTTTTCGCTTCAATGGTCATCAATGAATTTACCTGCACTCCTTAAACCAAAGAGAAAACCATTTAGACGCAGAAAGGTCAAAAGACAATAGTAGTAGTGGCTTCAGTTTGTAGACTTAGCATACTAGATTGAAACGGCTTTTCTCAAATGCTGACTTCGAGTTCTCCAGATCCTGTAGATATGACACTACACGTTCGTTAGAATCCCAAAGATATAATATATAGTTATGTAGTGCAAAAATACAGTTTACGCATGTGTGAACACAGATAAGGACATGTACACACATCACTGGGTGAGATTTTTCTTGAATATTATATATATGAAATACAGTACCAATACCTCTTCCAACTCAGCAACAATGTCTCCTCTGGTATTCTTCTTTAGCGACACAAACTTTTCACGTGCCTTCAAATGAATAAGACAATTCATTTCATAGCTTTAGATCAAGAATACCATGCACAACATTATATCTTTAATAGATTAAGCATCAACTACAATGCTTATCATTCTCTCATGTTTGGAAAATCTTTGTACTATGCAGAAGATGAAAATAAAACTTCATTTTTTTTTTTTTTCTGCAATCTTGTTTCACATAACCAAATAAACTTCCATTCTAGTCTCTGTTTAGATGACCAGGCACAGGCCATTTCGATATTAGTGTTACTAACAAAAAACACTAAGTTCAAACTGTAGTGACACCAATAACAAATTTTATCAAGAGACATCTTCATGCACAATAAGTAAGTGAAGCACTAGACTAAAACAAATTACCTGATCAAAGAATGGACAGCTTTATCGAAACGACGCCGAGACTCCTGAAAAGGTAGAAAACAATTAAGCAAATGATAGCTTGAGTTTTTGATAACATATATAAATATATCATAGATCAAGGCAAGGAGGAATATAATTTTCTTCCAAAATGATTAACGCCAAGAGAAGGAAAATATAGAAATAAGAAAATGACAACAGGTTTTTAAATTCGACCTAACTAATGGCAAAGGGTTTAATACTGCTTATCAACAGGTGGGTTCAAAAGATCAACAACCTAATCTTTCATTTATTGATCAATCTGGAGTCTAGAATATTTGACGATCACATTTTACACTTCCCAGTTTGATATATCATGGTTTTTACCCGTTTTTAGCCATAAGTTGTTTTATCGAGTCTTTCTAGTGTCTTCTGTATCGTTCTGGATTCTTTTCAGGTTTTAGCACGTTTGGGACGAAATTGGAGATTTTGGAACCATTTGGAGCTTTTTGGAGCAAACCAAAGAAAGTACCCGTTTTGAAGCCTGAGTATCGATCGACACCATCCCGGTATCGATCGATACCGACGTAACTGACGCGGAGATAGAGAGATATCCAAGGAAGAGAATTTTCACCATAAGAAGCCCAATACTTTCCCTTATTTACAAAGAGACCCAGCTCGTATTTTAGACTTATTTAAGCAAACTTTTAGTCATTAGGTTAGGGAGAGGCAGACTTTACTTTTCACTATTATTCTTGAGCCACCATTGAGATTTGAGAGCTTTTGTGAGGGAGACGGATCCAAGACTTTGTTCATCATAGAGAAGATCCCGAACCTTTGTTTTTATTCTTTTGTTTAATTTCATGATTTATTCAGTTATGTTATTTGTTTCATCTATCATGTCTGAGTAGTCTCATTTTAGGTTCAGGGTTTTCTCATATGGATTTCTCTGATTTATGATGATTGATTTGTTAGGGTTCATAACCTGAATAGTTCTTCACCATAGGTTGTTCTCAAAGCTATTTCTAGTCTGATCACCTAGAACATAGATCTTAGATTAATCGATTAGGCACGACAGTGCAATTGAGTAATCTGATAAAACCTAGGGTGAGCAATTCGGTTATCTGCAAAGAGATTTGGTTTAATCGAATTGTGAACATATCAAACTTGAATTAATTGCTGGTTTAATTTGTAGGATTTGCAAAGAGATTTGGAATTGTAGATTTTAGACTTAGTTAGTTTTCGCAACGACAGTTGGTTAACTATATTATCGTGTTTGAGTTCAAGAACGGCGCTTAATTGAATTGAACCTTAATTGATTAATTGTTATCTATCATTGATTTCCTGAGAATTTCCCTGAGCCTAGCTCCCATCCATATTAATTCAACCTAAGTTTAATTTGATCATTTGTTTTCTCGTCATTCACTGTTTGCTTAGCACAATCTGCATCTTTCATCTACTGAGTGAGTTTTCTTGAGTTCTTGTGTTCGACCCCTAACTTTACTGCAGCAACTGCTTTAGTATCATCATAGGATATTAATTTGAGCATATCACAGTTCCCAGTACATAAAAAGTAGAAAACAATCAAATTTTGCAGCGCAAAAAAGGTTACCTTTGCTTCTTGTAGATCAAAAGTCATAAGTTTGTCAGCCTCTCAAGTAATACGTGCTCCACCTACAAAAAACACGACAGTTCTACAAATGATGCAGTGAAGGGAAACTGCTTTAAAGAGAATATTCAAATTTGGTTTCCAAACTCACACTACATTTTAGATTTCTGTTCATTAAGTTTTTGCATCTTTCCTCTTTCTTGACACATGTACTGTTGATTACTTAACTCTAAGATAAGTCCCTACCAAACATCTGAATGTACGAATAAACAAGACTATTATGCCCTAAAAAGTTTTTAGAAACCAAACATATATATATATATTCCAATAATGAGACATCGTTCGGTCTTGACTGACATTTACGTATATCCACATGATACGATGGGAGTTACCTGTGAGCGAAGAAACTCCTTATAAGACGAGAGCTCTCGAAGTGTATTTACAAATATAGATATTACTGGACCTGGTGCCACCCAAAAGTATAACAACGAAATATATCAAAAACAAGAACTTCTAAAAAATGGGAAACTAGAACCCATGAACTTAGAGTTCTTTCATGGTTATCCAGAAAGCAATATAAAATCAAACGGACAAGGAGAACAATGTAATGAAATAATACTTCAAGGCATGAAGAGAGATCTTCATAGCCAATTAAAAGTAACTTCACTTCAGCAAAGCTGACACAATAAACAAAAATCTATCTAACTCATACCTGGGTTATAAATAACTTTAACCAACGGGTTTGAGCATATAAGTTATGAAACTCTATTTAACCTATGCTTCCTAATTATCATCCAACAGTTCTAACATACAAAAGTGGGTTTTTTTCGAACAGCGTTCCCACTACAACTGTCTATTCCAAGTGTGACCCAGACCTCCAACAAAGTTTACTTAACTAAAAACTATGCGTCAATAAAATGACTAGCTTCAAAAGTTCAGAAAATTAGTGGATAAGAAGCCTAAAAACCACCACTACTTGCATACATCAGTCCTTTATAACTGGTGAGCTAAAAGAATGCATCATATTTATTTTTTTATATTAACGAAGCAGCCCACAATTTCCTCGGCGGAAAATGTATCATAGTTTATAGCACCTAAACTAAGTAACCAAACTAATAATAATTGGCCATCCATAATAAGTGAATCAACAACCTCCAATTGAGACACTGACAGGATCATCATGTCCAGCGCCAAACTTACTCCAGTAGATTCCTCTCCCAAAGCTCCCCTATTACAAAAAAAACAAATGCAATTCCTATCAAGTTCCAATACTCTTCCTAGGCACATAGATTCATCAGCCAAAGTGGAATTGTAACAAAACATAAGTACACATAAAGCTTTAGAGTAAATCAGCATGAAACATAGAGTAAATCAAGAGAAGACAATTGAAGAGAAGGAAACAAACGAGACAGACAATTAAGGTGAGAAACTCTTACATGAACTTCTTAAAACCTTTGTACAACTTCTGAAAACGATCTCATTAGTAAGCGTGGGACTAACTCACAATCCAATTTCAATGGCGGATCCATCTTCTCAAAACCCTAACCTCACCACTCCCCCTCCTCCTCCTTCTTCGCATTCTCCAACCCCTCAATCTGGTACCTGGGAATTATCGCCACCGTCTCCGCGGCCTTGCTCTGCCTTGTCCTTTCTCAAGACTGCGAACAGACCAAAACTCCGTGTGACATCTGAATTCGACAGCGATAGTCGCCTTTTCTTAATCAAAGTGTCTTGTAAGCTCTTCGATAACCTCGCGAAGCTCAAACTCTCGTTTCAGAACAATTTCCAGCGCGAGATTTCAAAGCCTCAGGTCTCGTTTACTTCCAAACATGTCTCTGTTCTTTATGATCTTGAGGAGAAGCACACTTTCATTAAGAGCACTCTCGATGTTCACCCTCGCCTTCAGCTCCGAGCTCTTCATAATGTCAAGGTACATCCCTACTTCAGAGTAAAGTGTACGAATCGAGTCAACAAGACAAGACAATAAATCCTCGATTGCTTTCTTTTGCTGTCTTCTTCGATTTGAAATGGATCGAGAAAGATCCATTGGCGTTTTCAGCTGTTTAATGATGTTTTGTTTTGCTTTGGGAAGAGACAAAAAAAAATCTGTGAATTAATTTTGTTTTAAATTACAAATAGACCCCTCGTTTTTTTCATTCATTACAGAAACGGGAATAAATATTATCAAATGACAAAACCAGTCTCACGTCACATTTCTTACGAAATTGTTAAATAAGCCACGTTTTCGAAAAAGTCTATATATGTGATTACTCATTTAAGTTGATGCACCAATTCAATTGGCGTTTATAGATTTTTTAAGTTTCGAGGAAGATCTTTGAGTTTCATCGTATGCATGATAGCCAAATATACGAAGATCGCATCAATTTTTTAAGTGTCGAGGAAGATTTACCTTCCAAATATATTCATAGTATGAATGTTTTTCATAACTATGTTGTCAAAATTCACAAAATAACCACAAGAGTATATTGTGGATGATGTAAGATGTTTATTGAAACAACCAAAAATTTATAAACTTTATAACTGTTTTCTTTTTGTTTGTAAAATGATAATATGTTAATTAGACCAAAATAGTAATTAGACCCGTTACAAAAACAAATAATGAATGATGGGTAAAAACTAAAAAGTGGAACTTACAAAACACTATTAAAAGAAAAAGAGAAAGACATGTTGCGAGGATTTTATATGGAATATATTCAAACTGTATGGTTGCATATGTGACAAATTAGTCCCCATGAAAGGCGCTAATCATATCACAATCCTAGTTACCGGTAGAGGAAATTAAATATAACAAATATTTAACAATCTATTCAAAGGTTTGTAAGAAAAAAATATATATTCATATAGTTTTAGTATGACGAGAGTGCGATTTGACCTTATTTCTGAAATCATTTGGATCTCATAATACTATATGAATAAGTTTTAGTTCAACCTTAAAATATTTGAGGATGAGCTTTACCTATTAAAATATACAGATATAAGAATGATAATTTTTTTTTTGCCCTTACAAATTGACATAAACTTATAATTCTCATTAACATAAAATGTCATTCTATCGGGGTACCTAAAATTCTGGAAATTGTTGATGGGCGCTAGCGGGTGCAAAAGTTCTGGAAATTGTTGATGGGCGCTTGTGGCCGACGCATTCTGTCCAATAGGATGTCGAGAATCCGATTTTAAAAATTTTGTAAATGTTTAATAAATTTGATTAAAATGTTCGAAAATTCATTCACGTACATAGCGTGAAGTTCTCTCGGCAAGTTGGTTGTGTCATTTTTTTGTGGGTTGTTAAATTTATTATTCACAGGTCGTTAAATATAACCACTCACAAAATATGTTTAGTGGATCGGACCATTAATTTTAAAGTAACTATACGAGTATTAAAAATATTTTTAAAAAAAAAACAAAACAGACTAATAGAGATAAATTTAGTTTTACTTAAGAAATTAGTCGTCAAATAGCGCCATTAGTTGTACCAAAATTGACTAGTTGTAAATTTTTAGGAATTAACTTTAAACCGAACTCTAAATTCATTTTTCAGTTGTACTTAAGAAAATGGTAACCTGATTTACATTCCAAATATATTCATATAATTATATGTACCAAATTTCGTAGTATGAACGTTTTCTATAATTATGTTATCAAAATTCACAAAATAACCATAAAAGTATATTATGGATGATGTAAGATGTTGATTGAAACCACTAAAAATTATCAACTTTAAAGTGTTTTCTTTATGTTTGTAATATGATAATATAATAATTAGGCTAAAATAATGAATTAGTTTTATAACTACCCACCATTCATTATTTGTTTTATAATTTAATAAGTTTCTCTTAGCTTCTTCGAAATACCTTATTTTTAAAAAAAGCTTTTTCTTTCTAATGATTTTTCTTTATTATAATATTTTTAACAATTAATATTTTTGAAAAATAAATACTATTTATCATCGCCTACAAATACTGATTTTCATGTAGATATTTTAAATAATTAAAAGAAAAAATGATTAATTTACAAGTCTTGTGATGAGTTTGTATTTCAAGTTCCTACATAAAAGGCTAAAACTAAACGTTAATAAACTTAACCATTGGTTTTGATATGATGAAGTATATTAAATAGTTAAACTGGAATGTTTTGGATTTAGATTTTGATTTTTAGCATTTTCACGCGTAAAAAATGAATAGATATCATTTTCGTGACTCTTTTTTGCTGGTAATCTAATTTAGACTATATATAAAGCTAGAAACAAATTCTAACTTATATTGGTACCAACACTTAAAGCCACTTACTTTTTTTGTAAAATCTAATATCAGTATAAGTATTTCTAAAAGTATAAAAATTAAAATAAACATCAAACCATGGACTGACCTAAACAAATAAAGTTGGGGGGTATAATTAATTAAATCAAGCCTCCCACATTTTTAGACTAGCCCTAGCTTGGTTTAGTTTGATTGAAACTAGAACCGTCTAGCCGTAACTTGCGTTAATGATGTTGAATACTACAACCTAAAGCATTGTTTCTATATTATCCAAATTTTTTTTGTAATGTGAATATATATTCAATAAAAGGACTTCCCTACAATAGACTTGTAGATTTGCTGAAGTTTTTTAAAAAATTAAGCTAAGGACACATGAGAGAAGAAAACGAAAAGAGAGGCTTAGAGTAATTGGCGAATACCAAAACTACCTTATCTTTTGTCATAGATATTTTTTTTTAATTTTAAAAAATTAACTTTATTTCAAATCAACGGTATTGTTTTCACTTTTTAGTTTAAATCTTTACACTACTTTTTTCCTTTGGCCTTTGCCCATGAAAATCATGTACCTTTTCATTTTTCAAACATGAAAGTTTTCATTATAACTTAAGTTTAAAGGATCAAGGAAAACTCTTTTGACCATAATTACAAGGGGAAAACGTAAAAGCATGGAAACATAGACATGTCCTTAATATTTTCTAGGACAATTGTCATACAAAGAAAAAGTTATGTAGTCTTCATCTTCAAAATTAAAGAATCGAAGATGTTTAATGTCTTTCGTCTTGAGCTTTGGCGATTGAGTTTTAAGTGGGCTTATAAGTGAACATTTTTTTAATTAATACATAGATCGTAGAAATCTGAAGACTCGCTTCTTCCCTATCGCCTATCGCCTGGAAATTCTAACTTACGGCCGAGGTAATTTCTAAGGTTTTTTTTTTGTTTGTTTTTCTCACATTTACTACTTCTAAGTTGTGTATTTTGTTCGGGAGACAGATGGTGAATGTTCTTCTAAGGTCATGACTTTTTTTTTTTTTTTCTGGTTTTCTCAACAAATTTGTCTTAAGTTCTATGTGATATAATCACACAAAATCTATCAAAAGGATAGCTTGGTATCTATATTGTTTCTTGTTTTTGGGTTGGTTATTAAAATTGTTTTGGAATGTCTCTTTATTTTGTAAACCTTAACCCCTTTTATGATATCAATTTAATTGATTTGCCGGAAAACAAAATCACACATGCATCTTTCGTACGAATAATTTTTTTTATAAGATCTTTCAAATTTTTTTTTTTCTTCTCATAGTAATTTAAATCTATCATTTATGCAAAGGATTTTTTTTTTCTCAACAAAATTTCCCTTCAGTTTTATGTGATATAATCACACGATCTTTCATCCTATAAGACTATCAAAAGGATAGCTTGGTATCGAGATTGTTTCTTGTTTTTGGGTTGTGTATTAAAATTGTTTTGCAATGTCTCTTTATTTTGTAAACGTTTATCCCTTCTATGATATCAGTCTAAATGATTAGCCGGAAAAAAAAACACACATGGATCTTTCGTCGGAATAAAAAAATCATAAAATCTTTCAAATTTTTTTTTTCTCATAATGATTTCTAACCATCATTTATGTATTAATTAAAAAATGTTCACTTATAAGCCTCTTATCCTATCTCCTCTAGTACACCAAGGAAACAGTCAACTTTGTTGGAGTATTCCATTTGTCAGGCAAATGGAAGCCGTGTTAAGGCTTAATGGCCATTTGAGAAATGGTGAATCTCTCTCCATTCAAGAACTTGTGAATGTGGTGACCGAGTTGCAACGCAGTAATCCGGAAAAGATATCTTAACTAATCAAGGAGAGATTCGGGGCATCAGATTTGCTTTAGATGCTTTGGTTGATAGAGGCACTGTATTAGACCATGATGGTCCAGTCTTAACCTGGTCTCTTGGGAAGAAATTTTTTATGATGTTAGTATACATTTGCTTTTTACCTTTCATTTAAAAGTTTTTTATGGTGATTTTCTTATTATTTTTTGTTTTTTATGGAACAGGGAGAAGTTATTAGGTATTCATTACGTGGTTATCATGTGTATTACCATGACAGTTACATGTTTGTCGATCAAGACATAGTAGAAGGAACCACTTTTCTTGAGGAAAGGATGATATGCATTTGCTGCGTGTATCTCCACTATCTGTTGCTGTGAGAATGTACAGCTCTGCTCTGCATGAGATGATTAATACTGAGGTAAATATGTATTTTTATCAATTTTGCTGTAAATATTTTATTTCTAGCTAGTCAACATTTTGAGTAACTAATTCATTTCTTATTTTGTAGTCAATTTATAACCCTACAGTTTGGTATCTATCAAAAGGATAGTTTGGTATCTAGATTGTTTCTTGTTTTTGGGTTGGTTATTAAAATTGTTTTGGAATGTCTCTTTATTTTGTAAACCTTTACCCCTTTTATGATATCATTTAATTGATTTGCCGGAAAACAAAATCACACATGCATCTTTCGTACGAATAATTTTTTTTATAAGATCTTTCAAATTTTTTTTTTCTTCTCATAATAATTTAAATCTATCATTTATGCAAAGGATTTGTTTTTTTTTGTTCTCAACAAAATTTCCCTTCAGTTTTATGTGATATAATCACATGATCTTTCATCCTGTAAGACTATCAAAAGGATAGCTTGGTATCGAGATTGTTTCTTGTTTTTGGGTTGTGAATTAAAATTGTTTCGCAATGTCTCTTTATTTTGTAAACGTTTATCCTTTCTATGATATCAGTCTAATTGATTAGCCGGAAAAAAAATCACACATGGATCTTTCGTCGGAATAAAAAAATCATAAGATCTTTCAAATTTTTTTTTTCTCATAATGATTTCTAACCATCATTTATGTAAATGATTTTTTTTTTTTTTGGTTTTTTTTTTTTTTTTTTTTTTTTTTTTTTTTTTTTTTTTTTTTTTTTTTTTTTAGTTTTCTCAACAAAATTTACCTTCATTTTATGTGATATAATCACACAAGATATTTCATGATTATGGAAATTGTTTCTTGGGTTGGGTATAAAAATTGTTTTGGAATGACACTTTATTTTTTAAACCTTTACCCCTTTTATGAAATCTATATAATTGTTTTGGAATGACTCTTTATTTTATCTCAAGACATATCTTTGGTCGGGAAAAAAAAATCACGATGATATTTTTTTTTTCCTCTCGAGCTTTGGCAATTGGGTTTTAAGTGGGCTTATAAGTGAACATTTTTTAATTAATACATAGATCGAAGAAATCCGAAGACTCGCTTCTTCCCTATCGCCTATCGCCTGGAAATTCCAGCTTACCGCCGAGGTAATTTCTAAGGTTTTTTTTTTGTTTGTTTTTCTCACATTTACTACTTCTAAGTTGTGTATTTTGTTCTCTCTTTTGTGTGTTAAGAAGAGGTATCTTAGTTAATCATAGTAGATCTCCGATTTGGAGAACAAAATACATAACTTAGAAGCAGTAAATGTGAGAAAAGCAAACAAAAAAAAATCCTAGAAATTACCTCGGCCGTAAGCTGGAATTTCCAGGCGATAGGCGATAGGCGATAGGAAAGATGCGAGTCTTCGGATTTCTTCGATCTATGTATTAATTAAAAAATGTTCACTTATAAGCCTCTTGTCCTATCTCCTCTGGTACACCAAGGCAACAGTCAACTTTGTTGGAGTATTCCATTTGTCAGGCAAATGGAAGCCATGTTAAGGCTTAATGGCCATTTGAGAAATGTTGAATCTCTCTCCATTCAAGAACTTGTGAATGTGGTGACCGAGTTGCAACGCAGTAATCCGGAAAAATATATCTTAACTAATCAAGGAGAGATTCGGGACATCAGATTTGCTTTTGCTTTGGTTGATAGAGGCACTATATTAGACCATGATGGTCCAGTCTTAACCTGGTTTCTTGGGAAGAAATTTTTTTATGATGTTAGTATACGTTTGCTTTTTACCTTTCATTTAAAAGTTTTTTATGGTGATTTTCTTATTATTTTTTTGTTTTTTATGGAACAGGGAGAAGTTATTAGGTATTCATTACGTGGTTATCATGTGTATTACCATGACAGTTACATGTTTGTCCATCAAGACATAGTAGAAGGAACCACTTTTCTTTAGGAAAGGATGATATGCATTTGCTGCGTGTATCTCCACTATCTGTTGCTGTGAGAATGTACAGCTCTGCTCTGCATGAGATGATTAATACTGAGGTAAATATGTATTTTTATCAATTTTGCTGTAAATATTTTATTTCTAGTCAACATTTTGAGTAACTAATTCATTTCTTATTTTGTATTTAATTTATAACCCTACGTGGGACCATATGTTGTTGGTAGGTGGCTCCTCCTCACATTACATGCTACTGACGGGGTTATGGAAACGACGAAGATGGGAAAAATCTCTTTTGGGAGCTACAGGATTCGTATGGAGATCCCGAGAATAATGGAGGAAAGTTTTTAGTAGCACGGGGAAGTATGGCTATTAGCCATGTAGTTGTGCTGCGTGTTTAGTATGCAACCCCATCTAATGTTCTTGATACCACTAGGCCTAAAGAATCATCTGTCTGCTTTTTTATTTGTATTTTGGTACGTATGGTTGGAGTTCTGACGTTGTTTATAAGCCTTTGCAGGCCTAAGAACATCCAAACCCTTAAGCTAGTTTTTGTGTGACTATTGACTATTGCCGAAGAGTCTTTATGGGCTTGATTTTGGTCAATTCCCCTCAGATTCTCTCCTGCTATTAAATTTTTCTGGATTCAACTATAGTAGCTGGTTCCTAAATTTATTATCTCATTAAATACTTGCAATAAAAAATTTTGATATGCAAATGATTCTCTCCTGCTATTAAATTTAAAACTATCATTTATGCAAAGGATTTTTTTTTTTTTTTTTTTTGATTTTCTCAACAAACTTTCCCTTCAGTTTTATGTGATATAATCACACGATCTTTCATCCTATAAGACTATCAAAAGGATAGCTTGGTATTGAGATTGTTTCTTGTTTTTGGGTTGGATATTAAAATTGTTTTGGAATGTCTCTTTATTTTGTAAACGTTTATCCCTTCTATGATATCAGTCTAATTGATTAGCCGGAAAAAAAAATCACACATGGATCTTTCGTCGGAATAAAAAAATCATAAGATCTTTCAATTTTTTTTTTCTCATAATGATTTCTAATTTTTTTTTTTTTTGGTTTTGTTTTATTATTATTTTTTTTTTTTTTGGTTTTCTCAACAAAATTTACCTTCATTTTATGTGATATAATCACACAAGATATTTCATGATTATGGAAATTGTTTCTTGGGTTGGGTATAAAAATTGTTTTGGAATGACACTTTATTTTTTAAACCTTTACCCCTTTTATGAAATCTGTATAATTATTTTGGAATGACTCTTTATTTTATCTCAACACATATCTTTGGTCGGGAAAAAGAAAATCACGATGATCTTTTTTTTTTTTCCTCTCGAGCTTTGGCGATTAGGTTTTAAGTGGGCTTATAAGTGAACATTTTTTAATTAATACATAGATCGAAGTCCGAAGACTCACTTCTTCCCTATCGTCTACGCTTGGAAATTCCAGCTTACGGCCAAGGTAATTTCTAGGGTTTTTTTTGTTTGTTTTTCTCACATTTACTACTTCTAAGTTGTGTATTTTGTTCTCTCTTTTGTGTGTTAAGAAGAGGTATCTTAGTTAATCATAGTAGATCTCCGATTTAGAGAACAAAATACACAACTTAGAAGCAGTAAATGTGAGAAAAACAAACAAAAAAAAATTCTAGAAATTACCTCAGCCGTAAGCTGGAATTTCCAGGCGATAGGCGATAGGAAAGACGCGAGTGTTCGGATTTCTTCGATCTATGTATTAATTAAAAAATGTTCACTATCAAGCCTCTTGTCCTATCTCCTCCGGTACACCAAGGAAACAGTCAACTTTGTTGGAGTATTCCATTTGTCAGGCAAATGGAAGCCGTGTTAAGGCTTAATGGCCATTTGAGAAATGGTGAATCTCTCTCCATTCAAGAACTTGTGAATGTGGTGACCAAGTTGCAACGCAGTAATCCGGAAAAAGATATCTTAACTAATCAAGGAGCGATTCGGGATATCAGATTTGCTTTAGATGCTTTGGTTGATAGGGGCATTGTATTAGACCATGATGGTCCAGTCTTAACCTGGTCTCTTGGGAAGAAATTGTTTTATGATGTTAGTATACATTTGCTTTTTACCTTTCATTTAAAAGTTTTTTATGGTGATTTTCTTATTATTTTTTGTTTTTTATAGAACAGGGAGAAGTTATTAGGTATTCTTTACGTGGTTATCATGTGTATTACCATGAAAGTTACATGTTTGTCCATCAAGACATAGTACAAGGAACCACTTTTTTTGAGGAAAGGATGATGCATTTGCTGCGTGTATCTCCACTATCTGTTGCTGTGAGAATGTACAGCTCTGCTCTGCATGAGATGATTAATACTGAGGTAAATATGTATTTTTATCAATTTTGCTGTAAATGTTTTATTTCTAATCAACATTTTGAGTAACTAATTCATTTCTTTTTTTGTAGTCAATTTTTAACCCTACAGTGGACCATATGTTGTTGGAAGTTGGCTCCACCTCACATTACATGCTACTGACGGGTTATGGAAACGACGAAGGTGGGAGAAATCCCTTTTGGGAGCTATAGGATTCGTATGGAGATCCCAAGAATAATGGAGGAAAGTTTTTAGTAGCACTGGGAAGTATGGCTATTAGCCATGTGGTTGTGCTGCGTGTTTAGTATGCAACCCCATCTAATGTTCTTGATACCACTAGGCCTAAAGAATCATCTGTCTGCTTTTTTATTTTTATTTCGGTACGTATGGTTGGAGTTCCGACTTTGTTTCTAAGCCTTTGAAGGCCTAAGGACATCCAAACTCTTAAGCTAGCTTTTGTGTGACTATTGACTATTGCCCAAGAGTCTTTATGGGCTTGATTTTGGTCAACTCCCATCAGATTCTCTCCTGCTATTAAATTTTTCTGGATTCAACTATAGTAGCTGGTGCCTAAATTTATTATCTAATTAAATATTTTCAATAAAAAATTTCGATATGCAAAGGATTCTTTTGTTTTTTTTTTTTTTTGGTTTTTTTAACAAAATTTTCTTTCAGTTTTATGTGATATAATCACACGATCTTTCATCCTATAAGACTATCAAAAGGATAGCTTGGTATCGAGATTGTTTCTTGTTTTTGGGTTGGATATTAAAATTGTTTTGGAATGTCTCTTTATTTTGTAAACCTTTATTCCTTCTATGATATCAGTCTAATTGATTAGCCGGAAAAAAATAATCACACATGGATCTTTCGTCGGAATAAAAAAATCATAAGATCTTTCAAATTTTTTTTTCTCATAATGATTTCTAACCATCATTTATGTAAATGATTTTTTTTTTGGTTTGGTTTTATTTGTGTTTTTTTTTTTGGTTTTCTCAACAAAATTTCCCTTGAGTTTTATGTGTATAATCACACAAGATATTTCATGATTATGGAAATTGTTTCTTGGGTTGGGTATAAAAATTGTTTTGGAATGACACTTTATTTTTTAAACCTTTACCCCTTTTATGAAATCTGTATAATTATTTTGGAATGACTCTTTATTTTATCTCAACACATATCTTTGGTCGGGAAAAAGAAAATCACGATGATCTTTTTTTTTTTCCTCTCGAGCTTTGGCGATTAGGTTTTAAGTGGGCTTATAAGTGAACATTTTTTAATTAATAAATAGATCGAAGTCTGAAGACTCACTTCTTCCCTATCGCCTACGCTTGGAAATTCCAGCTTACGGCCGAGGTAATTTCTAGGGTTTTTTTTGTTTGTTTTTCTCACATTTACTACTTCTAAGTTGTGTATTTTGTTCTCTCTTTTGTGTGTTAAGAAGAGGTATCTTAGTTAATCATAGTAGATCTCCGATTTAGAGAACAAAATACACAACTTAGAAGCAGTAAATGTGAGAAAAGCAAACAAAAAAAAATTCTAGAAATTACCTCGGCCGTAAGCTGGAATTTCCAGGCGATAGGCGATAGGAAAGACGCGAGTGTTCGGATTTCTTCGATCTATGTATTAATTAAAAAATGTTCACTATCAAGCCTCTTGTCCTATCTCCTCCGGTACACCAAGGAAACAGTCAACTTTGTTGGAGTATTCCATTTGTCAGGCTAATGGAAGCCGTGTTAAGGCTTAATGGCCATTTGAGAAATGGTGAATCTCTCTCCATTCAAGAACTTGTGAATGTGGTGACCAAGTTGCAACGCAGTAATCCGGAAAAAGATATCTTAACTAATCAAGGAGCGATTCGGGACATCAGATTTGCTTTAGATGCTTTGGTTGATAGGGGCATTGTATTAGACCATGATGGTCCAGTCTTAACCTCGTCTCTTGGGAAGAAATTGTTTTATGATGTTAGTATACATTTGCTTTTTACCTTTCATTTAAAAGTTTTTTATGGTGATTTTCTTATTATTTTTTGTTTTTTATGGAAGAGGGAGAAGTTATTAGGTATTCTTTACGTGGTTATCATGTGTATTACCATGAAAGTTACATGTTTGTCCATCAAGACATAGTACAAGGAACCACTTTTTTTGAGGAAAGGATGATGCATTTGCTGCGTGTATCTCCACTATCTGTTGCTGTGAGAATGTACAGCTCTGCTTTGCATGAGATGATTAATACTGAGGTAAATATGTATTTTTATCAATTTTGCTGTAAATGTTTTATTTCTAATGAACATTTTGAGTAACTAATTCATTTCTTTTTTTGTAGTCAATTTTTAACCCTACAGTGGACCATATGTTGTTGGAAGGTGGCTCCATCTCACATTACATGCTACTGACGGGTTATGGAAATGACGTGGGAGAAATCTCTTTTGGGAGCTATAGGATTCGTATGGAGATCCCAAGAATAATGGAGGAAAGTTTTTAGTAGCACGGGGAAGTATGGCTACTAGCCATGTGGTTGTGCTGCGTGTTTAGTATGCTACCCCATCTAATGTTCTTGATACCACTAGGCCTAAAGAATCATCTGTCTGCTTTTTTATTTTTATTTCGGTACGTATGGTTGGAGTTCCGACGTTGTTTCTAAGCCTTTGAAGGCCTAAGGACATCCAAACCCTTAAGCTAGTTTTTGTGTGACTATTGACTATTGCCCAAGAGTCTTTATGGGCTTGATTTTGGTCAACTCCCATCAGATTCTCTCCTGCTATTAATTTTTTCTGGATTCAACTATAGTAGTTGGTGCCTAAATTTATTATCTAATTAAATACTTGCAATAAAAAATTTCGATAGAATTGAACCAAATTCTTACATCTTATAATTCTAGGATTGGATATTAGCATAGATGTGGGAAAGTATTGCAAGTCTTTCCTATTGTGAACCGAACCAGTAATATCCAGCTGAGACGCTTCTCTTTTCTGACTAAGTGAATCTCTTTTAAGGCACCCTGAAAACTTAAACTCCCGTAGTTTGCTTGCTCGATTTGTTATTGATGAAGCTCATTGTGTGAGTCAGTGGGGGCATGACTTTCGACAAGACTACCAGGTTAGGCCTGTTTAAAGCTTAATACAGACACTGCTTTTACATTTCTGTTTTTAAGAAACATAACCTTCCTCTTTTTTCTCCAAAAACAGTGCTGCTATATGCAGGGTCTTGGTGTTCTGAAGCAGAAGTTTCCTAACATTCCCAAGTTAGCTTTGACAGCTACTGCAACAGCCAGCGTAAAAGAAGATGTTGTGCAAGCTCTTGGCCTGGTTAACTTTGTTGTGTTCCGGCAAAGTTTTAATCGCCCAAATCTGTGGTAATGTACTGAAAATAGCTTAAAACGAAATTTGCGTGTTCTTACCAAAAAAATTGCAGGTATTCTGTTGTTCCCAAGACAAATAAGTGTCTGGTAATTATTGACAAGTTTATCAAGGAAAACCATTTTGATGAATGTGGCATCGTTTATTGTCTTTCAAGAATTGACTGCGAAAAAGTCACGGAAACGTTGCGGATTGGTAGTTTCTTTGCCTTTCTCTTATCTGGTTAATATGGAGGTTTTTACATTTTGAGTGTACCACATATATTGTGTTCCAATTTCAGGCGTTTGGCCAAAACGCATAAAGTGGCCTTCTACCATGGCAGTATGGATCCTGGTAAACGTGCCTTTGTACAGATGGAGCAAGGATGAAAAAAATATAATATGTGCTACAGTGGCTTTTGGAATGGGTAATGAATGGATGTTCTCTGTTATAGCCACTTTGATTGGTTGAAGTTTACTGCATGCTAACGTTGACATTTCAGGAATCAATAAGCCTGATGTTCGTTGTAATTCATCACTTTCTACCGAAGTCCATAGAAGGCTATCATCTGGTGTTTTATTGAACATTGAATTATGATATCCTTGTAACAGCTAAAAGCTCACATAGAAACTGATTTTACATCAGCCGAGTATAACCTGATAACAGCTAGAAACTCACATAAGCTAATTTTGTTTTCATGCAAGGAGTGTGGTCGTGCTGGTAGAGACGGCCAGAGGTCATCATGTGTTTTATATTACAGTTATACTGATTATGTAAGTTGCTTATATCTGAAACAATATCAAGTTACTGGAGGAATACCTACGCTCTTGGTCATGTTTGTGGTTACAAAATACATCTTTTCAGATTGGAGTGAAGCATATGATTAGCCAAGGAGGACCTGGCCAAGGCCATATAACAGTGGGATATAATTGTAAAGCAAGTTTAGGGAGGACGCTCAAAACGAACACGGAAAACCTTATCCGCATGGTATTTATTGGCAAGATTCCTTGTGTTTGTTTTCAAAGTTCTAACTCTACATGCTGATATATATTTCCCAAATTTTGCTGCTTCAGGTTAGTTACTGTGAAAATGAGGTGGATTGTCGACGTTTCTTACAGCTAGTTCATTTGGGGAAAAAATTTGATTCGACAAACTGCGAAAACACATGTGATAATTGTTCCAGCAGCAAAAGTTTGATTGACAAAGATGTAACTGTGATTGCAAGGCAACTGGTATAAGATTCATTTGAAACTCATCATGTACTTTACCTGCTGGATGTTGTACTGGTGACGTATCACAATCTTTTGTGGCTGGATAGGTTGAACTGGTGAAGCTAACAGGAGAAAGGTTTTCGTCAGCTTATATTTTAGAACTCTACAGGGGATGACCAGATGGTATGTGTGCTAACAATACATTTATCTTTGTTACCATTTCCAGAATCTGTTTACTTGAACCACTGCTGTCTCCTAAACCATGTTTGCTTTATTTCTCCGGTGACCTCAAGTTCATGTTTCCTATCAGTGTCACTCTACCATTTGCAAGTAACTAATTGGCTTTTGGCTTTTAGGTCAAGAAACACAGACATGAGACTTTGCACCTCCACGGAGCAGGATAGCATTTGGCAAAAAGTGAAGCCTCATCGTATCTTGCACACTATCTTGTGACAGAGGATATTCTCGCAGAGGGTGTAAGAAAAAGTGATCTGTATCGTCGTTGCTGAAGGTACATAACTAATTTGTTGCACTATGTTTGTTGTTGTAAAAAGAGATCTGTGTGGATATCTATCGTTGTTGCTGGAGGTATTTTTTGGGTTAAATATTGGTCTGTGGGCTATCCGCTCTGGTTAATTATGCTTAAAATGAATGTGAGCGTGTACAAATATATCTGTCTATACAGGTAACATCCATTTATCTATCTTTTTATGGAGGTGAATAGATCAAAGGCCGTCTCACTCCTTTCTGGAGGCCAGACTATAACAATGAGGTTTGACTTTACACTCGAGATTTCTTTAGTGTTCGCATGAACTACTTGCAACCAAATCAGTGTCATCAGTAGCTAAAACGTAGGGAAATGATTTTGGAGCAGCAGAGCTTTAGGGTTTCTGCCTGAAAATCTATCTGCTCTTACTCCAATGCCACTGCTGCTACTAATTGTTTTGATAAAAGGTTAAATTTAGGTGAGATTGACATATCTTTTACAGATTTACTAATTTCACTGTAATTCTATTTCATCATGACAGAAACATGGATCAATGGTGGGATCTAGAGTGGAGCACAAAAGCCATACACAAACTTGCACATAACCAGACAAAATGGTATAACGATGTTTTCGATATTAATATTGATTAAGATCAGCTAGAACCAAAGTTTGTATAGCTTTGTAACAATGGTTTTGTTCAAAAACTTCGATTTTACTCAGGTGGTTCGCAAAATGGTTTCTCCATCCTGATATCGTCTCCATTTATGATTATGTTTTTCTTTGGGATGAAGATCTTGGAGTGGAGAATTTCAACCCGCAAAGGTTTATTTTCATATTCCCCTTTACTTTTAAATTTACAACCCATAAAGGTATAACCTTGGAGTGCCTTTTCTACACTCAGATTTCTTTAGTGTTCGCATGAACTCCTTGCAACCAAATCAGTGTCATCAGTAGCTCAAACGTAGGGAAATGATTTTGGAGCAGCAGAGCTTTAGGGTTTCTGAAAAGACCTACACGAAAGAGTACACGAAATTTTTTTTGTTTTTGCGATTAGGATCGATCGATCTATATTATGGATCGATCGATCTCACCAATGCCAATCGATCGATCTCACC
Organism: Boechera retrofracta; assembly: GCA_015832515.1. Classification (NCBI taxonomy): domain Eukaryota; kingdom Viridiplantae; phylum Streptophyta; class Magnoliopsida; order Brassicales; family Brassicaceae; genus Boechera; species Boechera retrofracta. Next base: position 15,251 of record JACCIV010005553.1, on the reverse strand, counting down.
CCAGACCGATCGATCTCGACCCCCTAAAAACAACCAGAGGCGCTCTGCCCAAAATCGACTACCCAAGATCGATCGATCTTGCCAAGAACGATCGATCTCGTTTTCTCCCCAAATGTCTTTCCGAGTTTCTGTCCCAAATCGACCCTTGAGGATCGATCGATCCTCCCGAGATCGATCGATCTTAAACTTCCAAAAGTTTCCAAGCCAAAACGATCCCCCACGATCGATCGATCCTATCTGGATCGGTCGATCCTCCCCCTTACCCTACAACCTGAGAACAACCCAACAATCTCGAAACAATGCCAAACGCACATCAAACATAAACAACCTTAACTCATACATGTTCCCCTATCATAACCATCACTATCACGCGTATGTACGAGTCCCAAAACATCACTACCACCCCAAAACACAAGAACACAAGAATCAAAACCAAAAACCTTCAACCCCGAGATCATCCCTTCTCTTTGGCTTTGGTTCCACGCGCTCCACAACCTATGACCTCTCTTTACCTGCACCAAAAGAGGTGCGTAAGCATTGGAAATGCTTAGTGAGGCGGTCCTCCCGTCCCACGGTTATACACGCACACAATCAAAGACTTACCGAATTGAAAGCAACGCAAGCAACAATCAAACAAGGAATGATAGAGCTCTATCAAACACACACACATACAACTTGGACAAGCCATAAATCACACCCATAGGGTCAAATCCTAACACCCAAAACAATCACGATAATTCTATGATCATGTGGTATAAACCACGGTCACGCACTTACTTCGATTTGACGATTAGAACAATGACGATTCCCAAGCTTAAAGCTTGCTCCCTTGCACTTCTTGGCTCCAACTCACCTATATATCACCTCTTGCCTAACAAGAGACCAAAAATTACTTCAATTGAATGAACATAAGCTCAAAAACCCCATGACAACCCCTTAAACTCGGATTACTCATACCCCCAAATCGGATTCCCTTTGCTCAAAAACAGGGGCAACTTCGATTGTTCATAACTCTTACTACAGGGCGAATTTGACAAAACCCTTCGGTGATCATCAAGACAACACCCTCAAGAAGTCATCTACCAAATTTCATCCAAAACTAACAAGATTTGAGTGTCCAAACACTCACTCAAACTCAACTCGGCGCTACAGCCCGAAAACAGAGCAGTCTAGGGAGAAAAAACTCATATCTCCCAAACCACTCAACATAATCCCACGAAATTTGGTAGACAATTAGGCAAGAGATTGAAGAACTTACCCACAAAATTTCAGCTCAATCCGAGCTCTCTTGATATCCCGATCGGACCTCTCAACACAGCTCCAAAACTCTGTTTTCAAGCTCTTCTCTCTCTTCTTTCTCCTTCTCTTCTTCTTCTTCCTTCTTCTTTCTTCCTTCTTCTTCTTCTTCTTTCTTCTCCTCTCTCCTTCTCTAGCTCTCTCTAGAACTCTCTCTCAATTGCTCAAGGATGAGTATATATAGAGGGAGAAGAAGATATTTTTCATATACATATATATGTATATGTATATAATTATATGTTGGTTTAATCCAATTAAACCAAACCGAATTCATTAAACCGCAACGATTAATTTTCTCAATTAATTTCTCTCGCTCGGTTGAATAATTCCGTCAATATTCCCGAAATATTTGAGACATTCTCCCCATCCCAAAATATTTCCTTCCACTTCCGTCAAAACACCGTTTCTTCCGATTAAACCGAACCGCTCGGGATTACTTCTCAACAATCGATCTATCGATCAATTAACTTATCCACCGCCCCTAGGGCCATCATTCGAGCTCGATATCGTCCCGTACTTGGTTTAATAACACTCTCGGATTTTATTTTGATTTAATTCCATTTAATCCAAAATAACACGGAATTAATTCCCAATAACTAATCCTTCGATTAATTCACCTGTTGTCAACTCGTAAGGTTATTAATCGAGCTCGTTATTGTTCCTACTTCTCTCGGGAACAAGTAAAACACGACACAACACTTATACCACAAATACCAATAACTTGTTCGGCAAAAAACAGTTTGGGATACGGATGTTACAATTCTCCCCCACTTAATTAGATTCGTCCTCGAATCTTAAGGTTTAACCCGCCTTACAACCCAACTGGGAGAATTGCATTGCCGTCCTTCCTCAAATTCCCTAGTTCTCTCGTCAACCCCAACATGATCCCACCTGACCTTAATCTCAGGAGTTTCCTTTCTCCTTTTTAACCCAGATTCTACGATCTAGGATCTTTATGGGCCTCGTCTCGACCCTCAAACTCGGCGACAACTTAGGTGGAACCTCAGGTAATACCTGATCATCCCTCTGCAAGCATTTTTCAGCTTAGACACATGGAAGACATCGTGAAATGCTTGCATAGACGCTGACAACTTCAGCCTATAAGCAACAGGTTCAACTCGTTCCACCACTCGGAACAGTACCAAATACCCCGGATTCAGTTACTCTCGGAAATATAACTGTTAGGACCCTTAAGTATCGCCATCTTGAGATAAACCATATCTCCTACGGCGAACTCCAACTCCTTCCCGCAGTTATCCGCATAGCCCTTATGCACCAAACTCTCGCCAAACATGCTTCGTTCCCCCACTTGAGTTCAGCATAATGGCGTCCTGCAAAGCCTACCGTATAGTGCCTCGTATGGTGCCATCCTAGTACTTGCCTGATAGCTGATTTATACTTGAACTCTACCAAGCTCAAGTAGTCGACCCAATGGCCACCCCAATCCAATACACATATCCTCAGCAAGTCTTCGAGAGTCTGAAAGGTTCCCTCGGACTGCTCATCCATCTGAGGATGATATGATGTACTCATGTGTACCTTGGTACCCATCTCTTTCTGGAACTTTTGCCAGAGTATCGATGTAAACTTGCTATCACGATCCGATGCAGTGCTCGCAGGTACACCATGTAATCTTACAATCTCGCCGATGTACCTTCTAGCCCAAACTCGAGCCCCATCTGGTTTCCTTATGGCTAGGAGGTGAGCGGACTTCGTTAGGCGATCGACAATCACCTATATAGCATCTCTGCCCCGAGAATCCGGTAACCCCACTACGAAATTCATCGTAACCATGTCCCATTTCCACTCAGGAATGGATAACTCTATAATAAGCCGCTCGGGACTTGATGCTCAGTTTCTACTAACTGACAAGTTTCACCCCTAGCCACCCACTTGGCTACATCTCTATTCATCCCAACCCAATGACAATACCGCGTCAAGACTCGGTACATCTTTGTCGCCCCGGGATGAATAGAGAACCGACTCTAATGTGCCTTTCGAAGAATATCTCTCCCCAACTTCTCATCGATAGGCACACCAACTCGACCATTCACAAGAATGGTTCCATTATTCAAAACCCAATATTCAGGCTTCTCGCACTTGGATAAATGGGATCGATCGATCTCACTAAAGTTCGATCGATCCTGACCCCTAAAAATAGGCTAGAAACTTCTGACTAAAATGGTCTCCCCAAGATCGATCGATCTTGCTAGGAACGATCGATCTAATTTTCTTCCCTTGAGCCGCTCGTACTCTACTCAAGATACCGGCTCGATTAGCCGCCTCTAACCCCAACGGCTCTGACTCATCAAAAGTAACACGTAGCTGCAAGGCACTAATCGTACTCATCAACTCCACAACATCTCTCTCCGTACTTGCAGCTACTCGCTTTCGGCTTAAAACATCAACAACGAGATTAGCTTTCCCCGGGTGATAAGCTGTCTCAAGATCATAGTCTGCTATGACCTCCATCCATCCGCGCTGTCTCAAGTTCGACTCAAGCTGAGTGAACACATACTTAGGATTCTTATGACCCGTAAACACTCGTACCTTACTACTATGAAGATATGATCTCCATATCTTCAGAGCAAACGCCATTGCAGCCATCTCTAAATCATGAGTAGGGTAATTAGCTTCATGCTTCCTCAACTGTCTCGAAGCATAAGCAATAACCTTCCCATGCTGCATCGTAACACAACCCAATCCTGGCCTCGAGGCATCTGTCTAAAACACATATGGCTCCTTAAAGTCCGGTTAAGCCAATACCGGAGCCGGTCAACATCCCCTTAAGTCTTAAGAAGTTCCCGTCACACTTCTGAGACCAGTGCCCCAAAATCCGATTCTAAATGCACCTGCTACCCTCAACACACATACAACCTCACCAAAACTCAAGGTTCGGATCGTCCACTTAGATCCGTTCCCAAGTGCACTTACTATCCTTGACGGCAACTGTAGCACAACAGCTACTCCTAACGACAGTCGTGGTACCACAACTTATAATACCATACCGGTCACAACTCAACAGCCATAACTCATCACTAACTATATCAGTACTCCCGTTATGACTTACTCTAGCCATAACCGTACTTACACAATAACCCAGCAGTGACTACAGTCACACCCATATGACAGCTCAACTACCTGTACGGGACTTCCCTTTTTCAACACAAAGCAATGCTCTACTCTCGTCAATGCCCCTAAAGTTATCAATCACAATCGGTATTGTTCCATACTTGGTTTCATAACACCCCCGGTTTGTCATCACAAGATCCTACGTGGTCACCCAGCAGCTAACTCGTCGAAATCCAATATCCCTGGATTCGAACGAGTCGAAATCCAGTATCCCCGGATTCGAACAAGTCGAAATCCAAGATCTTCGGATTCAAACAAGTCGAAATCCAAGATCTTCGGATTCAAACAAGTCGAAATCCAATACCCCTGGATTCGAACAAGTTAAGTCCGCCAAACGACCTAGTACATTAGAATCCAATAACATCGGACTCTAATATACTAAGTCCCCGTGAGGTCCAATATCATAGGACCCCACCCTGGGCTACCGATCTAGGATGCCATATATCCTAATCAGTAAACCCATCCTGAGATCATGAGATCTCACTCTGGGCTACCGATCTAGGATACCGCATAATATCCTAATCAGTAAAGCCCCTTGAGATCCAATATCGTAGGACCTCACCCTGGGCTACCGATCTAGGGTACTGCATACCCTAATCAGTAAAACCCATCCTGAGATCATAAGATCTCACCCTGTTAGGATTATCAGATAATCCTAACCAGCATCATTAGAGCCACATGTCATATAACTCTAATGACCCCTCATTGGGGTTAAGTATTACACAACCCCAATGACCCGTCAATAGGATCAATTATCATACAATCCTATCGACCCCAACCACGTAGTAAGATCTGACGACATAACCCAAAAATCTCGAACCAAGATGGAACAAACATCAGTCCCAGCTCCCAACACATGACATACCACATCATGTGTTAAACCCGTCGATACATAAAACATTATACCATGTACTCGACATCCCTGATACATGCAATGCTACAACATGTATCATCCACAACACCAGCTACCCGTTTTAACAACACGCTTATCCCATCAATTCTGTCAACCACAGAATGAGATTCACCGACTTATTATTATCCCCTGAGATCGCATCGATACTCAACTATCATACCCTCTCACTCTCCACGGCAATCTCCACCATACTCAACCTAGATCAGACGATCTAGCCATCCAAACCCATCTAACCAAGGTTCCACTGGCGATTACCTCGACCTTCGCCTGTATACTACTCAAAAATCCACTTCTAGAGATCGGATCGGTCGATCCCGCCCTTGATCGATAGATCTCGACTACCGAAAAACAACCCGTAACACCACACCGTTCCGGATCGATCGATCTTTCCATGGATCGATCGATCTCCCCCGATTTGATCGACTTTTCTCACCCACATCGATCCTAAACTCCCCAATATACCCGCTCGATCGATCTCCTCTCGAGATCGGTCGATCCCCTTCTCAAAACGCCTCTGATCTAACACCTGGTGTATGCCGCACATAAACCTTTTTACTTGGGCCTACTCATTCTCGAGACCCCTTTTTGCATCTCTCCCACGTCTGTTAAAGTCCGTCTCATACTCTCAAACAGACTTAGTTCCACGAGACAAACCCAAAAACTCTCTTGAGTTAACCCAACGCCTTATAAGGAGAGTACTCGAGGTCCTCTGAAAATTTTTTCCAGGTGTGCACACCCTTGGCTTTCCTAGCCAACACACTCCTCCACCACATATGTGCATCCCTCTCTAGGTAATGCACCGCAAAGTCAATCTTATACTTCTCCGGACATCTTATAGAATGGAAGTTTCTTTTCGACCTCGACTCCCACTTATCAACTCAAACATGCCTTGCGCCTCCCAAATAGAGAATGGCGTCAACCCTCTACATATGATCCTTCGCCGCAAGGTACGATGGGATCACAGGACCCACAACATCTCCCCCAGCCTCGGGGTTCACCGCTCTCGGCGACTCGGCAATCTCAGGTGGCGCTACGGGAGCTGGGGCCGGTACCGCCCCTGGTAATCTCTCTAATATCTGAGCCCATAACCCCATCATCTGAACCATTTGATTAACCCTGGGTTATTGCTGAGCTTCATCCATGTGGTTTTACACCACCTCCTCGAGCCGCTTCACCCGCAGCTCCAATACCCTCAGCAACATCCTAATGAATGGGGTTCACATCTACCTCTGGCTCCCTAGCCACCCGTCCCCTACCTCTGCCTCTGCCTCTTCTAGCACTTCTCACTAAGCTCGATAATCCACAAGGTGATTAATACTTACAATTTAAACAACATAAAACACAAGAGAAGTCTTACCGTGGAACTTTTTACTTAGCCGAAGAGGATGATCTCTAACCTCCAACCCCAAACATTCGCGTAACCACATATCAACAATCACACATACAAACAATCAATCAAACAACACAGAGCAAGCAACACTCACAGCATCCTAGAACCGCTACTGCTCTAATACCAAATTGAAAAGACCTACACGAAAGAATACACGGAATTTTTTTTTTTTTTGCGATTAGGATCGATCGATCTATATTATGGATCGATCGATCTCACCAATGCCGATCGATCGATCTCACCCCAGACCGATCGATCTCGACCCCCTAAAAACAACCAGAGGCGCTCTGCCCAAAATCGACTACCCAAGATCGATCGATCTTGCCAAGAACGATCGATCTCGTTTTCTCCCCAAATGTCTTTCCGAGTTTCTGTCCCAAATCGACCCTTGAGGATCGATCGATCCTCCCGAGATCGATCGATCTTAAACTTCCAAAAGTTTCCAAGCCAAAACGATCCCCCACGATCGATCGATCCTATCTGGATCGGTCGATCCTCCCCCTTACCCTGCAACCCGAGAACAACCCAACAATCTCGAAACAATGCCAAACACACATCAAACATAAACAACGTTAACTCATACATGTTCCCCTATCATAACATCACTATCACGCGTATGTACGAGTCCCAAAACATCACTACCACCCCAAAACACAAGAACACAAGAATCAAAACCAAAAACCTTCAACCCCGAGATCATCCCTTCTCCTCGGCCTTGGTTCCATGCGCTCCACAACCTATGACCTCTCTTTACCTACACCAAAAGAGGTGCGTAAGCATTGGAAATGCTTAGTGAAGCGGTCCTCCCGTCCCACGGTTATACACGCACACAATCAAAGACTTACCGAATTGAAAGCAACGCAAGCAACAATCAAACAAGGAATGATAGAGCTCCATCAAACACACAACACACACAACTTGGACAAGCCATAAATCACACCCATAGGATCAAATGCTAACACCCAAAACAATCACGATAATTCTATGATCATGTGGTATAAACCACGGTCACGCACTCACCTCGATTTGACGATTAGAACAATGACGATTCCCAAGCTTAAAGCTTGCTCCCTTGCACTTCTTGGCTCCAACTCACCTATATATCACCTCTTGCCTAACAAGAGACCAAAAATTACTTCAATTGAATGAACATAAGCTCAAAAACCCCATGACAACCCCTTAAACTCGGATTACTCATACCCCCAAATCGGATTCCCTTTGCTCAAAAACAGGGGCAACTTCGATTGTTCATAACTCTTACTACAAGGCGAATTTGACAAAACCCTTCGGTGATCATCAAGACAACACCCTTAAGAAGTCATCTACCAAATTTCATCCAAAACTAACAAGATTTGAGTGTCCAAACACTCACTCAAACTCAACTCGGCGCTACAGCCCGAAAACAGAGCAGTCTAAGGAGAAAAAAATCATATCTCCCAAACCACTCAACATAATCCCACGAAATTTGGTAGATAATTAGGCAAGGGATTGAAGAACTTACCCACAAAATTTCAGCTCAATCCGAGCTCTCTTGATATCCCGATCGGACCTCTCAACACAGCTCCAAAACTCTGTTTTCAAGCTCTTCTCTATCTTCTTTCTCCTTCTCTTCTTCTTCTTCCTTCTTCCTTCTTCCTTCTTCTTCTTCTTTCTTCTCCTCTCTCTTTCTCTATCTCTCTCTAGAACTCTCTCTCAATTGCTCAAGGATGATTATATATAGAGGGAGAAGAAGATATTTTTCATATACATATATATGTATATGTATATGTTGGTTTAATCCAATTAAACCAAACCGAATTCATTAAACCGCAACGATTAATTTTCTCAATTAATTTCTCTCGCTCGGTTGAATAATTCCGTCAATATTCCCAAAATATTTGAGACATTCTCCCCGTCCCAAAATATTTCCTTCCACTTCCGTCAAAACACCGTTCCTTCCGATTAAACCGAACCGCTCGGGATTATTTCTCAACAATCGATCTATCGATCAATTAACTTATCCACCACCCCTAGGGCCATCATTCGAGCTCGATATCGTCCCGTACTTGGTTTAATAACACTCTCGGATTTTATTTTGATTTAATTCCGTTTAATCCAAAATAACACGGAATTAATTCCCAATAACTAATCCTTCGATTAATTCACATGTTGTCAACTCGTAAGGTTATTAATCGAGCTCGTTATTGTTCCTACTTCCCTCGGGAACAAGTAAAACACGACATAACACTTATACCACAAATACCAATAACTTGTTCGGCAAAAAACAATTTGGGATACGGATGTTACAGTTTCTGCCTGAAAATCTATCTGCTCTTACTCCAATGCCACTGCTGCTGCTAATTGTTTTGATAAAAGGTTAAATTTAGCTGAGATTGACATATCTTTTACAGATTTACTTTGGACGTGAAAGGGGTAAAGCCGAGCAAATGCATAGCAAAACCCAGCCAAAGTTCCACTAAAGCAAACTACTCTTCCAATGGCAGATGCTGCCCCAGAAGATTTGGTATATCTTCTTATATGCTTGTTTCCTTTTCTTGCTCAAAGATTAAACCACCACTCTGAATTGCTAAAGGCTGCTTCATTTTTCTCAATGTCGGGCTAGAATCTCTCCGACCATTTGTTGACAGCCTTGAAAAAGCTTCGTACTGATATTCTCAAAGAATCCTCAGATGGAGTCATGGCATACCATATATTCGGGTAAGTTCAAAATTTAATTGATGACATTTTCTGTTTCTTTCTCAGATCATGAGTAATATAAAAATCCTTCTGTGTTTGTAGCAATGCCCCGCTTCAGCAGATAAGTAAACGTCTTCCCAGAACCAAAGAGGAACGCCTCGATATCAATGGTCTAGGAAAGTAAGTATCTTTAAGGTTTTTAAACTCTACTCTCTCTAACCAAAGCAATGGAGGGGATTTGGTGACGTTTATCATTTAAACTCTCAACAGAGCCAAGGTGAGCAAGACTTCGCATCAAATCTTGTATTGCATGAGTTCTGTTATCTCCAAAACAAGAAACAAAATACAAGTTACATAAAAATGCTATTAGTGAGACTATCAAATGGATATAAGAAAATGTCATAAATGCGTACCCGTGTGAATCGACTACAAACCCTAACAAGCTGAAGAGGTTGTTGAATGACTATATCCAAAATCCTGAGTAATCTGTTCATCGGTGCATTTCTCTAGAATATTTTGAAAGACATGATGGCCAAAAGGGTCGAGCATCAATTCACATACATGTGAGATCAAATTGTCAAATATCTTATCAATTGTCTCCTTTGAACCCTTCGCAATCACATCTTGCAACAGGTGAGACTCTATACGGTCTTTAGCACGCGATAATGTAGTATCATGATTAGTGCGGATTCCAGACATATAACCATATGCATAACTCCAATGCATAAATCTTTTATGGAAATTTTCTGAATAGGGAATCAAATCAATAATGGAACACAACCCAAAAAAAAAAAAAAAAAAAGTAAAAGGGCGAGAGATGAGAAGAGTATAACGCGAGGACGATGCAAACAATCTCTGTCTGTCTATGTAATTGTCTATCTCTCTTAAAATAGCAACATGGGAGGCACAAAACGTAAAATAAAGATTGAGAAAATCGAAGTAAAGAACGTAAAATCGGTTACTTAACAAACGCAGAAACGGTCTCTTCCGTAAAGCTTCAGAGCTGTGTCTTCTCTCTCCCGCCACTCAAATAGCAATTTTTATCTTATGGTTTTGGTTTTGTTATGTTGTGAAGTTGAAGAGTATGTGAAACGAGAATTTGATATCAATTTCTCATTTTTCCGCTAGCTGTGTTTTCAACTACCATCCTGCAATTCTTGATTCACATCAATTTGTTGACGAGTCAGAAACCGTACTAAGGCCCTCTCATAAATCCATTGATGACTACATTAATCAAGAAAATGTGAGAACTAGTCTATGCCTTGTGCTTTCAATGTAGCATTGTGTACAATAAAGAGAATTTGCATCAACATCATAAAATTTAAGACATTTTTTTTTTGACAACCATGAATCTTAGGCATTTATACAGCACAATAAAGAGAGTGTGGTGTTTCATTTGTTAAGCGAATATATTTCAAACTCTCACATGTGGCAAAATTATTTCAAAACGAAACTAAAATTACGAGGGAAAAGACTTATAGACCAAAGCCATATGGATACTCTCTTATAGAGCATATATTCTTATAGACCAAAGCAAAATATCATTTTATTTGTTCATTAGATCACATATTTGGTAATAACTGCATGCATAGATATCGAATACAGACCAAACTCACTTATTCCCCTGTCCACTACCATGCAGATTATCAAAGTAGCCTTTAGGATCACTCTCAAAGTTATCCCTTGAGATGTAAGAAGATCCTTGGCTCCCTGGCGCTACCATGTAGCCTCCGCCACCTCCACCGACGCCACCGCTTTTCCCTCCTCCTCCACCGCCACCACCTTTCCCTCCTTCACCGCCACCGCTCCTTCCTCCTCCACTTCCACCACCACCACCTTTCCCTCCTCCTCCTCCACCGCTACCACCTTTTCCTCCCATTCTCTGAAATCTTAGTTCTTAGTTAGACTCGTTACTTAATTTAAAGATTTGCGTGACTGAAAAATAGAGTAAGAGGATGGGGTATTTATAATAGAGTAAAATTCCAAATGGATCGTTAAAACTAGTCTTTCCCAATAATAAGATTTATTTTAGTCGTTGCATTGTGATTGACCCAAACCAATCGCCTCGTAAATGTATGTAGCATCTACTCGTAAAGGAAAAAAAAAACTCAGCCTCGGAAGATCAACAAAACCAGTATTTCGATCTGGACTCCACGCATCCCGAGTTAAAATAGGGTCATAGTTACATCGAATATATATATAAATACAACTATCGTAATTAATTCGTAAAATTGATTACCATTTGTATTATATATCTACTTAATTAGTTGATTTGATCTCGGTCGTCTCGTAAAACTAATTAATATAGTATATTGGATAATGGGTAGCCACGGAAGATCAATATACCTCCTGATGAAAGATGCATGCATATCACTCGTCTTGTGTCTGTGTACAAATGCACGTTCACATGTATTCAAATATGCAATGACATAGAATGCAAAAAATCCTTTAACAGAAAAAACTATGATATAGAATGTAAATTGCAGGGATTAACGACATGCATAGAAATAGGGGACGTTGACCAAAGCATGCAAGTGAGATGATTCTAAATTATTTATTGACAGAGACGGACGCGAAATTTACAAATTAGGAAAATGAGTATAATACAAATGTGTGTGTGATTTAGAAGGATGATCAAGACGGAGCTGAGAGAGAGCTGGTGATGGATGTCAGGAGAATGATGATCCTCAGAACGGAGACGCTCGGCTTGAATCCAACGACCTTCACTGTTCCGAACCATTCCTTTGTTTGCATCTTGACGTGGATGGGTGCAAAATCGTAGTTAACCATGTGTTTCCTCCACATGACTTCCCAATAAACTTTCTTCCTCCCTCTCCCCCATGTACATAAAATATGCTCTTGATTCTTGATTCTTGGTAACAAATCACAACCCCTCATTAATTCCGTGGTTTTTTTGTTTTTGTTTTAGCTATTGTCTCTGATACGTTGGTAGCTCTCCGGAACAAGAAGAAGAAAGAAGACGGCCAAGGGAGTGGAAAGCAAAGAGCTGAAGACTAAGCTCCTCCTTGCTCTTTTTAACTTGTGATACAATGCAACACCCCCACCACATCCCATTTTTTTTTTTTTTTTAAATGTACTTCGTCGTTTTCTCTTTTGTTTTTGTGTGGACTTTAAAAAGTAAAACTCTAGTAATTTATGCCTTCCTTATTATTCCCTTGGTATGTTGATCTGCTAGATGACATATGCCCTCGAGTCTGAGCTCTCTTTTTTCTTTTACAAAAATGTTGACTGGCTACAATTCTGATTGGTTGTCACCTTGAGCCTAATCTCTTCTTAACACATTGTTTGCTTAGTTAATCTCCTGGGACAACAAAGTAGAGAGAGTTTTACTGAAGCAACATATATGGGTCATGAGTTGGAAAGTTTCTACAAAGTGTAAGTCATTTTCTTCGTTCATTCACAGTTTAAAATTGTTTTTGCCACTTAATCGATGGCCGGAGTTTCAAGATATTTTTGATAGTGTTGGTGTTTTGATAATATTCCAAGTTGGTTGTTGCATTCTGTACAAACTGATAATTTTCAAGTTTAATATAAAATTACATATGTTAGTTACCCAATCTCTGGAGATAAAGAGTATGTATATATGTCTTGGGATAAAGACTCCCTAAGATCTAATGGCTGGGGTCATGACAGTAAGAAGGATAAATGGCATTTGAGGATGGTTTCTGATACGACACATCAACACGTGTGTAAAATTCGTTACATGACTACTAAACCCAAACCGAGCTGTTTCCGGACACAGACCAACACTCATCTTCCACTGAACACAACACGAGTTCCTCAAATCCTCTTTCTATATATATGTCCAATGGAATTACAAATGAACCTACCGAGCCACCACGAAAAGACCAAGACAGAGTCAACAGTCGAGAAGAATCAGAAACGCTACCAAGACCTAAACGCCAGTTTCCTCATGCGAAAGGTTTCCGAAAGCTCCGCTGATCCAGTACGATGATCACTGGATCATACAGCCTCTCCTAGAAGGTTGCCTTCACGCCCAATAGTTCTTTCAAGCGCGAGCCATTGACTTCCTCATCTGTAGCTACCCAAAGACTGGTTCCACTTGGCTCAAAGCTCTAACTTTCGCCATCGCCAAAGACGATTCCTCGAACCCTCTCCTAAAACGTAACCCTCATGAGCTTGTTCCTTATATTGAGATCGAATTCGCTTTAATGCCCTCAAGTTCATGCTCTCAAAGACAAAGGAAACACTCTGTTTTCGACAAACGAACAGGGCCAAAAAGAGATAACATGTTGTCAATAATCTAGGAGATAAAAGAATCTTACATTGCAGATACCAGAAATTGCCAGTGAAGCTTCTGAGATAATCTGCTTCTTAGCTAATCCAAACGAGGATTCCCAGGTACCTGTATCGGAACTTGAAGGTAGAACCATTGGCCTTCTCTTCTCGGTCGCCTCTTACAGGAAATGCACAGAGTTTACTCCAAAGCTTGTTGAGTTTTATACGAAGCTGAAGGAGAATAAAGAGGATTTTGAGATTGTGTTGATATCTCTTGAAGAAGATGAGGAGTCTTTTAATCAGGAATTTAAGACCAAGCCATGGCTAGCGTTGCCGTTCAACGACAAAAGCTCATCGAAATTGGCTCGGCACTTCATGCTGTCAACGTTACCAACACTTGTCATTCTCGGGCCAGATGGAAAAACCCGTCACTCGAATGTCGCGGAAGCTATCGATGACTATGGTGTTCTTGCTTATCCTTTCACTCCAGAGAAGTTTGAAGAACTCAAGGAGATAGAAAAGGCAAAGATAGAGGCTCAAACGCTCGAGTCACTTCTTGTCTCAGGTGATCTCAACTATGTTCTCGAAAAAGATGGGGTTAAGGTATAGCTCTCAACACCCTCTTCATCTTCTAAACACTGTTCTTCGAGGCTGATCTTAAACAACCTGTAAAAATTTGGTTTTCTTTGTTAGGTGCTTGTTTCGGATCTGGTGGGGAACAACATTCTTATGTACTTCTCAGCTCACTGGTGTCCTCCTTGTCGTGCTTTTACACCAAAACTTATTGAAGTATACAAGCAGATAAAGGAGCGGGACGAAGCGTTTGAATTAATCTTCATCTCCAGTGACCGTGACCAGGAATCATTTGATGAGTACTACTCGCAAATGCCGTGGCTGGCTCTTCCATTTGGCGATCCTAGGAAAGCATCCTGGGCACGAACTTTTAAGGTCGGTGGGATCCCAACGCTAGCAGCTCTGGGACCAACTGGGAAAACCGTAACAAAAGAAGCAAGGGACCTTGTGGTAGTCCACGGAGCCGATGCTTACCCTTTTACTGAGGAATGTTTGAAGGAGATTGAAGCTAAGTACGATGAGATGGCAAAAGAGTGGCCTAAGAAGGTTAAACATGTTCTTCATGAAGAGCATGAGCTAGAACTGACTCGTATTAAGGTTTACATGTGCGATAAGTGTGATGAAGGAGGAAAAATCTGGTCTTACCATTGCGATGAATGCGACTTTGATCTTCATGCCAAGTGTGCTTTAAAGGAGGAGACAAAAGCAAAAGGCGATGAGGCTGCGAAAGAAGGTGGCAGTGAGCCCAAAGCTAGTTGGGTTTGTGACGGAAACGTGTGCACCAGGGCCTGATTGATAGTTTCAGGCACAGTTATGTCACTATCTGTATGCTAAGCTATTTCCTTACCCTGTATAATTTGATGAGAGTGTGGAAGTGTGGCTACAATCTAATAAGACCTTGGAGATGAACTCTGTTAATCTACAGTAGTAATAAAATGATCTTCTTATGTAACTTTGATCTTGTATCAACAAATTTTAGATTCCAACAGGAGTTGTATGAAACAATACATT
>JACCIV010005478.1:50000-70000 GCA_015832515.1 Boechera retrofracta | reverse complement strand
TAAGGTATTAGTACATCTAACACATAATTAAAATATGCTAATTTGTCTTCTAAAAAGGGAAATATTGAATGAATTGATTGTAAATTATAAGATTTTTTTAATTGTTTTCCTTGGAAAGAGGATCCTAATCTTAGGGAAAATGGAATTTCTACAATCACTGCAAATAAAACAGATATCATTTGATAATAGAAAAGACTGGTATGCCCCAAAAAGGGATTTTGGTTCAAATCCTTAGTGGGAATAATCAAACGATTCTGTTCATACATTCGCAAAATTAAGCGTTTCACAATTAGTGAACTATATTTTTTGTCATAATCCGGATTTTCCAAGAAAATAGAGCGATTTCTATTTAATCTATTTAAACCATGATCATAAGCAAGTACATAAATATACTCCCGAAAAAAAAGTGGATATAGAAAACTCTGTTGCCGAGCCCCATCGAACTCTAAATATCCTTGAAATTTCTCCATCTGGATTGAAATTCGATTTGAACTGAAGGTAAAGTCTTTATTTTCTTGAGTTCTGAAATGACACATAGTGCGATACAGTCAAAATAAGGTATTAGACTACGAAAGCAATAGATACCTCATAAACAGGTAGACTGCTAACCGGATTCTCTATCTTTAATAGGTTTCTGTTCGTTATATTATAGAATAACAAAACAAGATGATTAGAAATCCTTTATTTTTTTAACCTAATCGCTCTTTTGATTTTGGAAATATATATTTTTTTTTATCAATATACTGCTTCTTTTACACACTCCAACCTAACCCAAACGGACTAGGTAAAAAAATAATTAGGACTCATGAAAAAATTGATAATAACACGCAAGAAAAAAATGCCTTCCCATACCCGTATTAGGCACTAATCTATTTTTAACATTTAATTAGATCGGGTAATTTTTCAAATTACGAATGGAAGCTCGTTTCTTTTTTTTTTTCCTGGAATCAGGAAAACTGGTTTTTTTATCCATCCATTTATATTTATTCACTTGACCCAAATTGGAATTCCCTTTTTTTTTTTTTCGACATCGAAAACAAGGTTGTACCGATCAGGAAAGCAAAAAAAAAATTATCTGAATTCTCCCTTGATACGACATGCTATTTTTTCCATTCATTCCTTTCAGGATCAGTCGTGGTCTTACAAACTCTACCGCAGATCTGGACGAATCCTTTTCTTCATACAAATGTGTAAAAGATGCTAGTCGCACTTAAAAGCCGAGTACTCTACCGTTGAGTTAGCAACCCCAAAAAACAAAAAAAGAACGTACTGTAAATATGTAGATACAACCAGAATAAGAAAAAAAAATCCAGTCGTGTGTGCGTCAGGGATAAATGGATCCATTTATCTATGAGAGAATTATATTTGGTCCATACACTGTTGTCAATATGATTGTGAATTTTTCATATAGTGAAAAGAATAGAAAAATCAATAAAAAAGCTTAACCCCTTGGTTTGTTAGTTCATACAATGAATGAACACTAAGCCAGTTAGGGTAATCTCAAATCTTTTTATCCTTTTTTAGACCCATTTTTTATGGCCTTTAATTTTTTATGATGAATAAATTAGTCATATATATAATATATATATTAGTTTTATTCAGAATTAATATATTATTTTATATACAGTATTATTTTCTATACAGTAAAATTTTTTATTTATACAAAAATTAGAATTTATATAATATAGATCCAAATTTTTTTTCATAAATTTGTTTATGATTATAAAACATAGTAGTTGTTAGCAGGGTATTTTTTAGTATTCGTACCTTAGGAGGAAGACTACTAATAAATCGAAATTCTAATAAATCAAAATAAATATGATGGCAGTGAAAGAGGAGGAAAGAGAAGAGTAGATAAAATTTGATATCAAGCTATATATGAGTCTTTCACATCCTCTTTTTTATATTTCATTAATTCACTTTCGTTTTATTAAGACTTAATTCCGTAAAAATCCCTGCCTTCTTTGAAATATCATGAACTGTTCTTGTTGGTTGAGCGCCTGTTTTAAGAAAATCGAGAATAGCAGGAAGATTTAAATAAGTTTGATTAGTTATCGGATCATAAAAACCCACTTTGCTAAGATCTCTTCCTTCTCTTCGGGATCGAACATCAATTGCAACGATTCGATAAACGGCTCATTGGGATAGATGTATATGAATAATACCCCCCCTAGAAACGTATAAGAGGTTTTGGCCTCGTACGGCTCGAGAAAAAAAATACAATGAGTAGAAGTTAACTTTAACTCTCTGTATAAAATTCAAATAGTAAATTCAAATATTAAATAGATTAATAAAAACATTAAATCAATTAGCCAGTATTGAAACCCTAAATATTTTTTTCCATAAAAAGCATTCGTAACATTCGTACTCTCGTAACTCAAGTTAAATAACTCTCAAATATCTTACCAGATAATCCTTAAGTACTTTTTTTATTGAGTAGTCTCTAGCCCGTTTTTTGTTTGTCTCATTTTTTCGAATCAATTTTGATTCTTCATTCTGATCTAGTTGTTCAAACAATTGAAAACTGGATTTCCTTGTTTCAGGATTCTTTATCTTTACTTTGAATCTTTAGGTTTAGACATGACTTCGGTGATCTTGAATCGTTTTAGTAAAAAAGGGCAGCAACAAACCCCTTATTTTGTTTATGATTTATTTTCTTTCTATACAAAGAATCATCAAAACGCTTGATTCACGCATGATAGACTTTTGATTCAAAGAATTTTACAATTTTCCGAAAATTTCCTTTTCCATTGTAAAATTGCTTGAAAGGACTTTTTTTTTCAATATAAAAAGACTTACGAAGTTGTTCCAACTTATTGATTCGCACTAACCCTAGATCCTTACTCCTGCGAAAGGAATAAAAACTTTCTATTCTCCTCGAGCTCCATCCTGTACTCTTTTTTATATTCCAAAAAAGTGTAGGACTCTGGTAAAATAGAACACAAAATGTCGAGCCAAGAGCACCTATATTCCTATATAAAAAGTGGCGGATGAAAAAATCCACAGCAGATCATGTCCTTCAATTCAAGTCGCACGTTGCTTTCTACCACATCGTTTTAAACGAAGTTTTACCATAACATTCCTCTAGTTTGTGTAATTGATTCAATTATGGAATCATGAATAGTCATAGTTCAGTCAGTATATCGTAATCTATACTTTTTCTTTCTCTATGAATGGAATAGTAAATTTACGCGTAAAGGTTCAGTCAGAATTCAAATGAATTCCATATTAGTTTGAATAGAAATCTATATTTATATATATAAATATAGATTTTTTTTTATTCAAACTCTTAGAATCTATGGTTCGGCCTTACTTACCCGCATCACACACAAATTAAAAAAGCAAATACATTTTTTTGAATTCCGTTGAAATGATGAAAAATAAATTTATTCCGCTTTTCATTTCAATATTTTATTCTTAAAAAATATTGGATTTTTAAACAGAACGAGAAAGATGGTGTACAAAGGCAATAGAAGATTGATTCCGTAATGACTGTACTCTGGGACGGAAGGATTCGAACCTCCGAATAGCGGGACCAAAACCCGTTGCCTTACCGCTTGGCTACGCCCCATTTCTATTTTTATTGAAGACTACTAAAAGAGTAATATTCCTATTGGTTGTTCGTCAATTCAAACTGAAATATAGATTACATTGGTGCTAGAGTTTTAACACGTGTAGATAGCAAATCAAACTGACTTTATTGATCATTACATAGAATTCAATTAAGATATTGTATGAAAATATTATTTCTTTCATTCTCTTATGAGAATGAAAGGATTTTTGATTGAGTAAGTTCGTGTTTCAGAAAAATCTGATAGAAAGAAATAAAAAAAGGAATATATTTTTTAAATAATTATTGAGTTAGTTTGAATTTAATAGGTGTTCTTGTGGTTAAAAACAATACGAATTATATAAATTAAACTAGACATAAACAAACTTAAGACGGGAAAAAAGTTCGTGAAAAAATCAGCGGTTTAACGGCCTCCGGATGCGGAATTTGAATCCAATCGTAGATGTTATGCCCGTAATACCTCTTTTCTTTCTTCTCTTAGCCTTTGTTTGGCAAGCCGCTGTAAGTTTTCGATGAAATTCTTAATACTGTCTTAAAAAAATTCACGATTTTGATTCTTCCAACAATTCAAAAGATCAAAAAAATCTTGACGTATGAACGAACTCTCAATTCAAACATTGAATTTTTTTGGTAGCCATACTAAATCTGGATCATTTCTATATTCCTAAATTTTATCCTCTTTTCCCTAAATGAAAGAACCTAATTAGATTAGAGTTCACCAAAAAAATATCTAGATGTTGATATGCAAATCTGTTTGAATCTGAAAGATTCTACTATTATCTTAATTACAAATGACTTTCTGAAACCTTTTTTTGATTTATTGGTATCAAAATTAGATATTTGGTATAAAAATAGAGAATCTATTCTCTTTTTTTTTTTAGTAAGATCTTGGAGATTGTGTAATGCTTACTCTCAAACTTTTTGTATACACCGTAGTTATATTCTTTGTTTCTCTCTTTATATTTGGATTCCTATCTAATGATCCAGGACGTAATCCCGGACGTGAAGAATAAAAAAGAAAGGTTTTTTATTGCTTTATTTAATTAGTGGAACTGCTCGAATTTTATTAGGATTTTATCTATTACACACCATACAAAAGGAGAAAGGGAAAGAGAGGGATTCGAACCCTCGGTACGATTAACTCGTACAATGGATTAGCAATCCAACGCTTTAGTCCACTCAGCCATCTCTCCTAATCGAAAAGGGATACTTTTTTAGGTTGCATTAAACAAAAAAAGGCTTGAAAAAGAACCTTCTGCACTTTATTCTTAAAATAAAAAGCTTTCTTTTTTTGTTTTTTTGTATAGATTTTTCTTTATATTATATATATTTTTTCATTTTCTATATTTTATTATATATACATAATATTTCTTTTTTCTTTTTTTATTATATAAATCTATTTATCCTCTATTTATATATATATAATATATATATTACTATTATATAACTGTTTTTATAGAACTTTCTCAATAATTCTAGTTACATTCAAAATTTAGATAAAGATTAGATAAAGAAAAGGCGTGAACTCCTTTCTCTTTATTTATTTTGGTGTTATTATCTTTATCTCTTAGGAAAAAATAAAACAGAGCCGTTTTGTGTTCATTTTCTAGAAAAAATAAAATTATCGGACCGGACCAGTCAGAGGTCGGCCCGGAAAAAAACAATTTCAATTTTTCTGAGTAGGCTACCTAAAAATCGGTTTTTGCTAAACTTTAACTTTTTTTTAAACCTTAACTGAGGCGAAAATGATTAAAATAATTCAGTTGCGATATTAAAAGATTAAAAAAAAAGTCTAAAAAAATAAAAAATAATCTGGGGGCTAATGAAACAAGCTGTTTTCCAATTAAATATACGTTATTAACGTAACATCGCCCATATCAAATCACCATTTTCACACTAAGCCAAGAAATTAGGGAAATTATCAATAAGGGTCTCTCGGTTTGATTCATCTTCCGATCAAAAATTTTATTTCTTAAAAGGNTTTATTTTTTATTAGACCCCCGATTACTTTGTTCGACAAAAGGTTAATTTATATGCAATAATTGCATTGTAGCGGGTATAGTTTAGTGGTAAAAGTGTGATTCGGTTCTTTAATCCCTTTAATAGTTAAAGGGTCTCTCGGTTTGATTCATCTTCCGATCAAAAATTTTATTTCTTAAAAGGATTTAGTCCTTTCCCTTTTAATGAAAGATTCAAGGAAGATTATAGATTCTCGTAATTTGTATCCAAAGACTCTAATCAATTATAAATTTGGATTATGAAATTCCGAAACATAATTTTTGAATTGGATGACTATTTACAATTCAATAAGTATAACAAGAGGATCCATGGATAAAGCTAGAAAAGTTTCTTTCTAATCGTAACTAAATCTTCAGTTCTATTCATTGTTTGGTATAGAATAAATTGAAGCAAAATAGCTATTAAACGAGAACTTTGGTTTACTAAAGACATCGACATATTATATTGTTTTAGCTCGGTAGAAACCAAATACTTTTCCTAAGGATTCCCTTAAATAGAAATAAAGAACGAAGTAACTAGAAAGATTGTTCGAGTTCGACTGATCTATCTTCTAGAAGGATCATCTAGAAAGCAAAATTTTCTGTGAAAGTACCCAGACGGAAAAAAAAGCTAACATAGATGTTATGGGTCGAATTTTTATTTCGATTTCGTTCCCGTCTTTTTTGATTTGGGAATTTCTCCATCCATCATAAAGGAGCCGAATGAAACCAAAGTTTCATGTTCGGTTTTGAATTAGAGACGTTAAAAATATAAAAATGATCGATCGACGTCGACTAAAACCCTTAGCCTTCCAAGCTAACGATGCGGGTTCGATTCCCGCTACCCGCTCTAAATTCACAATTGCCCCCTTTTTTTTATTAGAGACAAATTTCTCTATTAGAATTGTCTAATAGCAATTGTGTATTGAAGTGAATTCAATACACAATTGCTAAAAAGATTTCGCACATTCTTTTTTTTTTTAACAATTGGAAAGTAAAAAAAAAGCGAAAAGCGTCCATTGTCTAATGGATAGGACATAGGTCTTCTAAACCTTTGGTATAGGTTCAAATCCTATTGGACGCAATATCAATATAGATATATTGATATTTATCTATTATTTCCATTTCTATATATTATATAGAATATATTTTTCTTCTATTTCGAAAAAAGATAAAAAAGAAATAGAATAAGAAAGAAATTCTGAATGCTTTAAGATTTAATATTAAACAGATATTAGTTATATACTTCTTTCTATTATATATACTTGACTTATAGACTTCTATTTATAGAATTTCTTAAAAATTTAATTAAAATTAAAGAGTCAAATTGACTAACGAATCAAAAATAAGAACGATCCGTTTCGTTTATTTTTTTATAATTTCTCCTGAAGTAGAAAACGTTCCAGTTGCTCTTGAATACCTTCTTTCAAAAAGCTTTCTGCTTCAGCGGTTAATGTCTTGGTCGAGGCTATGATTTCTTGAAACTGAGGTTTATTCGTTTTTAAGTAAGTGCGTAACTGAACGAGAAATTTTCTTACTTGGCCAATTTCTAATCCATCCAGATAACCATTTGTTCCGGTATAAATGGTCATTATCTGTTCTTCCACTGTGAGAGGGGCTGATTGGGATTGTTTCAGTAACTCACGCAATCGTTGACCTCTTGCCAATTGATTCTGAGTAGCTTTATCGAGATCCGAAGAAAATTGGGCAAAGGCTTCTAATTCAGCGAATTGAGCCAATTCCAATTTTAATTTTCCGGCTACCTGTTTCATAGCTTTAATTTGAGCGGCGGATCCTACTCTCGAGACAGAAATCCCTACATTAATAGCAGGTCTGATTCCAGCATTAAAAAGATCGGCGGATAAGAATATTTGTCCATCTGTAATGGAAATTACATTAGTAGGAATATAAGCTGAAACATCTCCTGACTGGGTCTCGACGATTGGTAAGGCAGTCATACTTCCTTCACCTAATTGAGAGCTTAATTTAGCAGCTCTTTCTAAAAGACGTGAATGTAAATAAAAAACATCTCCTGGATAAGCTTCACGACCCGGCGGTCTTCGTAATAGAAGAGACATTTGTCGATAAGCTTGTGCTTGTTTGGAAAGATCATCATAAATAATTAACGTGTGTTGTTCACGGTACATAAAATATTCAGCCAAGGCTGCTCCTGTATAAGGCGCGAGGTATTGTAACGTAGCTGGGGAATCGGCCGTTTCAGCTACCACAATAGTGTATTCCATTGCCCCTCGTTCCTGTAAACTGGTCACTACCTGAGCCACGGAAGAAGCTTTTTGACCAATAGCTACATAAACACATATTACATTTTGACCTTGTTGATTGAGAATTGTATCTGTGGCTACTGCTGTTTTACCGGTTTGTCTGTCACCAATAATTAATTCTCGCTGGCCGCGTCCTATAGGGATCATGGAATCAATAGCAATAAGTCCTGTTTGAAGAGGCTCATATACAGAACGTCTCGAAATAATACCTGGGGCAGGAGATTCAATTAAGCGAGATTCAGAAGCTGAAATCTTACCTCGACCATCAATAGGGTTAGCCAAGGCGTTTATAACACGCCCCAAATAAGCCTCACTCACCGGTATCTGAGCAATTTTTCCCGTAGCTTTGACTGAACTTCCTTCTTGGATCATCAAACCGTCACCCATTAATACAACACCAACATTATTTGATTCTAAATTCAGGGCAATACCTATAGTACCCTCCTCAAATTCTACTAATTCACCTGCCATTACTTCATCAAGACCATAAATACGAGCGATGCCATCGCCCACTTGAAGTACGGTACCGGTATTTACAATCGTTACTTCTCTATTATATTGCTCAATACGTTCACGGATAATATTACTAATTTCGTCAGCTCTAATGGTTACCATGAGTATTGTCCTAATTCTTTTTTGGAAGAAAAAAAATAATGCCTATCATAATCGTAAGGAAAGGACTAATCAGTTATTTCTTTCATCGTACCAAACATACCAATATTTGCATTAATAGTACGTAAATGTAACTCGTTACTCAAACAACTATTTAGGGTTCCTATAGCTCCTTGTAAAGCTTGTTGGAAAACCTGTTCGCGGACTTGATTAATTGTTCTTTGTTGCTCAAAAAGAATGGTTTCGTTTTTGTAATTTTCTAATTGTTTCAAAGTCTTATAAGTTGAATTAATCAAATTTAATTTTTCTCGTTCGATTTCAGAGTATCCATTCACGCGAAACTGATCCGCCTCTGTTTCTACTTTACGCAAGCGAGCCCGGGCATTTTCTAATTGTTGAATAGCTCCTTCACGCAGTTCTTCTGAATTTCTAATAGTATTTAATATCCTCTGCTTTCGGTTATCTAATAAATCATTTAATGAAAGTAGATTATCTTTCGATTCATTAAAAAAAAGTTCTATGATCCCTTCCCGAACCAAACATGAATCTTTCGATTCATTTGGCTCTCATGCTCACTTATTCCAAAATTATTTATGAGACTTCCATTCCCATATTTTTCATGTAATGAGCCTACCCTCTCCCGATTTTTTTTATTCAATTCATATTCAATATATATTTCTATCGAAAAAGATCACCAATCCAAGACAAAAATATTCAGAGGATTCTTCTGACCAATGAAAAATCAATAATTGTCAGCAAAGTTGTTTCTTTTTTTCTTGAAATCCAAAGAATTCTTATTACTTTATACGTAGGTTATCAATTCTGCATTATAAAAAAAGACTCAAAAAATTTTATCGACATGAGTGTTTTATATCGAAAAAAGTCTAACTATTCTTTTTGAAAATTTTATTCATTTTTTTATTAGACTACATTTTTATTAGACTACATATAGTAGAAAGAGTACCATGTTGCATCTGAACTTCAAACGGTTTAGCTTTAACCATGTTAGTTAATGGTCCCGAATTTTTGGTTGATAGAGAATCAAAGTAAAGTGGACGTACCAAAGAATAACGAAATGCTATGGTTCTAAAATATGATTTTTTTTATTCAGAAGTAATTCGCGGGATTATGCACTCTTTCCTAGTTATAGTGCCGCTGGGTGAAGCCAGCCTATTCTTGAAATGAACAACTCACACACACTCCCTTTCNCATTTTTATTAGACTACATATAGTAGAAAGAGTACCATGTTGCATCTGAACTTCAAACGGTTTAGCTTTAACCATGTTAATTAATGGTCCCGAATTTTTGGTTGATAGAGAATCAAAGTAAAGTGGACGTACCAAAGAATAACGAAATGCTATGGTTCTAAAATATGATTTTTTTTATTCAGAAGTAATTCGCGGGATTACGCACTCTTTCCTAGTTATAGTGCCGCTGGGTGAAGCCAGCCTATTCTTGAAATGAACAACTCACACACACTCCCTTTCCAAAAAAGATCAATACACCGAAAACTACACTTAGATTTATTGGATTTGTTGCTAAAATATCGGTATTAAACCCGAAACTCCCGGCGGATGGCCAGTGACCCAAGTAAACGAAAGAATCGGTNTTTTTTTTATTCAGAAGTAATTCGCGGGATTATGCACTCTTTCCTAGTTATAGTGCCGCTGGGTGAAGCCAGCCTATTCTTGAAATGAACAACTCACACACACTCCCTTTCCAAAAAAGATCAATACACCGAAAACTACACTTAGATTTATTGGATTTGTTGCTAAAATATCGGTATTAAACCCGAAACTCCCGGCGGATGGCCAGTGACCCAAGTAAACGAAAGAATCGGTTAATTTGTTCATATAATCTCCTCTTCTAGCTAAACTATAAAAAAAGAACTCTGTCCTTTTTTTTTTTATTCTTTTATTTTCAATAAAAAGAAATTTGAATTTAATAATTTAATTTACCTATTTGGATCTTTGTAAACAGAATAAAAAACCTATTCTATTTACAAATGTATTTTCCAAAATTTTTAATTTTCAATAATAATAATGAGACTTATTAGAATTAAGCTAGAATTTGAGACCAAGTTTTATGTCAAGTTCAAAAAACCTAAACCTCCTTTTTCTGCAACACTCCTTAAAAAAAACTTTCTATTAAACTAAAAGAATAAGGGGAAGGAAGAAAGCGAATCGATGTGCTAATTCCCCATCCTCAAATTAGTCCTTCCCAAGGATTGTTGTCTCAATGAATAATTGTAGGAGTTAAATCTTGATAGAATGAAAAAAACTACGAAAAAAATCCAGAATTTTGTGATTTCTAGGATTAAACAAAAGGATTCGCAAATAAAAGCGCTAATGCTACAACCAGGCCATAAATTGTTNTTTGTTGCTAAAATATCGGTATTAAACCCGAAACTCCCGGCGGATGGCCAGTGACCCAAGTAAACGAAAGAATCGGTTAATTTGTTCATATAATCTCCTCTTCTAGCTAAACTATAAAAAAAGAACTCTGTCCTTTTTTTTTTTATTCTTTTTATTTTCAATAAAAAGAAATTTGAATTTAATAATTTAATTTACCTATTTGGATCTTTGTAAACAGAATAAAAAACCTATTCTATTTACAAATGTATTTTCCAAAATTTTTAATTTTCAATAATAATAATGAGACTTATTAGAATTAAGCTAGAATTTGAGACCAAGTTTTATGTCAAGTTCAAAAAACCTAAACCTCCTTTTTCCGCAACACTCCTTAAAAAAAACTTTCTATTAAACTAAAAGAATAAGGGGAAGGAAGAAAGCGAATCGATGTGCTAATTCCCCATCCTCAAATTAGTCCTTCCCAAGGATTGTTGTCTCAATGAATAATTGTAGGAGTTAAATCTTGATAGAATGAAAAAAACTACGAAAAAAATCCAGAATTTTGTGATTTCTAGGATTAAACAAAAGGATTCGCAAATAAAAGCGCTAATGCTACAACCAGGCCATAAATTGTTAAAGCTTCCATAAAAGCCAAACTAAGCAATAAAGTACCTCGTATTTTTCCTTCTGCCTCAGGTTGTCTCGCGATACCTTCGACAGCTTGACCCGCAGCTGTACCTTGACCAACTCCAGGTCCAATAGAAGCAAGCCCAACAGCCAACCCAGCAGCAATAACCGAAGCAGCAGAAATCAGTAGATTCATGATAAGTTCCTCACACCAAAATAAAGAAATAGTTAATGATACAATCATCCAATGACTTAGGACGTAATTCTAATTTAAGTAATCGCTAAGATTCATCCAGCCAAAATAACCAAAAACTTGAATTGAAATAATATAAGAAAAGTATTGAATCATAAGAATTGCTTTGATAGTAGTTCCTATCCACGGGATTTTTTTTAATTCATAATATATATATACGACTTTGTTATGCCATTTCTTTTTTGTGAACCATTCTTTGAATTCTTCGTTTTTTTTTTTTATGGTTTTTTCAGCCAATTCACAGATAAAAAGGAAGAACTTCTAATCGAATCCCTATCTAAATTGAAATTCACAAAAGTAGTAGGGCAGATTCAGATTATATAGATCTTTAACTCATATATACCTAGTCAATATCAAATATCACATATACAAGTGTTTCTTACATAACGTAAACCAACTATTCTATAATTGGGCTAACCTAAAATATTTGAAAAAAAAAAAGAGTTAATGATGACCTTCCATAGATTCACCTATATAAGCTGCAGCTAAAGTGGCAAAAATGAGAGCTTGAATCCCGCTTGTAAATAATCCCAGGAACATGACAGGTATAGGAACCACTAAAGGTACTAAAGAAACAAGAACAACAACAACTAATTCATCGGCTAATATATTTCCGAAAAGTCGAAAACTAAGTGATAGGGGTTTTGTAAAATCTTCTAAGATGTTAATGGGTAAAAGAATTGGAGTTGGTTGAATGTATTTACTGAAATACCCTAATCCTTTTTTGCTAAGACCCGCATAAAAATAGGCTACTGATGTGAGTAAAGCTAAAGCAACCGTCGTATTTATATCATTCGTTGGTGCTGCTAACTCCCCTTGAGGTAACTGGATAATTTTCCACGGTAAAAGGGCTCCTGACCAGTTAGAAACAAAAATAAATAAAAACAGGGTTCCAATAAAGGGAACCCATGGACCATATTCTTCTCCAATCTGGGTTTTACTCACGTCTCGAATGAATTCAAGGACAAATTCAAAGAAATTTTGGCCGTCAGTTGGAATGGTTTGTGGATTGCGAATCGCTAGAACTGCGGAACCTAATAAGATAGCAATTACAACCCAAGAAGTAATAAGGACTTGGGCATGGACCTGGAACCCCCCTATTTGCCAATAGAAATGTTGGCCTACTTCTACACCAGATATCTCATATAACCCTTCTTTTATTAGTGTGTTGATGGAACATGATAAAACATTCATATTGCCCTCTGACAGAAATAAGAACTTTAAATTATTTTGATTCAAGATCCCCCCTTTCTTTTTACTTAATTTACTTTAATTTTATATTTTAGTTTTGGATACCAACTAAACTAATCACACAATATCACTAGTTTTTTCTCTCTTTTTCTTTTGTACAATTCAGGAGTAGTAACCGATTTTTTAAATCGAAATACAGGGAGCCCCTCCCTCAAAAAAAAATGGATTTATTTATCTTATTATTAATCAAGAATTTTGTATATAGCTAGAACGACCCTCACAAATTGCGAATACTAATTTGTTAAGAATGAATCGAATTGAAGCTATAGCGTCATCATTTGCTGGAATAGAAATATCCGCGAGATCGGGATTACAATTTGTATCGATTAAAGAAATGGTTGGAATTCCCAAAGTTATACATTCTCTAAGAGCCGTATATTCTTCTTGCTGATCGATGATGATTACAATATCAGGCAATCCCGTCATATATTTAATCCCGCCTAGATATGTTTCCAAGCGAGATAATTGTCTCTTCAACACAGCTGCATCCCTTTTCGGAAGACGGTTGAATCCCTCTGTCTTTTGTTCAGTTCTCAAGTCCCTAAAC
This sequence comes from Boechera retrofracta, assembly GCA_015832515.1. NCBI lineage: Eukaryota > Viridiplantae > Streptophyta > Magnoliopsida > Brassicales > Brassicaceae > Boechera > Boechera retrofracta. Next base: position 56,508 of record JACCIV010005478.1, on the reverse strand, counting down.
TTATGAAGTCTTTTTTCTGTAGTGGACCAATTTGTTAACATGCCGCCGAGCCATTTTTTATTAACATAATGACACCGAGCCCGTATTGCAGCCCGCGACACTAAATCAGCTGCTTTATTTTTTGTCCCAACAATTAAGAATTGTTTTCCCCTACTTGCTGCATCAAAAACTAAATCACAAGCTTCTGATAAAAAACGAGCAGTTCTAGTCAGATTTATAATATGAATACCTTTACGCTTTGCAGAAATATAAGGTGCCATTCTAGGATTCCATTTCCTCGTACCATGTCCAAAATGAACTCCTGCTCTCATCATCTCTTCCAAATCGATGTTCCAATATCTTTTTGTCATTTCTTTTCACACTTAAAAAGGGGGGTACCCAAAACTAAAATAAAAATTTGTTCCGATGGAACCTTCTCTTGTACCGGGGATGGCCATTTATGCATGAACCAAGTCATTTTTTTGTATTCATTATTATCTTTATTAGTGAAATTACCAAATCAAATGACTACAGCAAACAACAAAAAATGAAATTCAAAATAGGAATCCGCTATTAGAAATCATTAAATCCTAGAAAAGTCAGATTTTCAAATAGAAGAATCACAAAATTCCCTGTGGTAGAATAAAATATCTCTCATATCTCCCTCGAATAAAGAGAAATTCTTTGTTTTTTTTTCCAAAAGAATGTTGGTATGTTGCCGTGAACAATGCACCACTCCTATGTTGAATCCGGTCCCGGCGGGGATCACCCCCCCTAGAACAACATTTTCTTTAAGGCCTTTCAACCAATCGATACGACCCCGAAGAGCAGCTTTTGCTAAAACTCGCGCAGTTTCTTGAAAACTTGCTTCGGATATAAAACTTTGAGTATTCAAAGATGCTCGAGTTATTCCTAATAAAACGGCTCGATAACAGATTGCTTCTTCTAAAGCACGCCCCGTTCGTTCTGCTCGTAACAATCCAATAAGTTCTCCCGGTAAAAAAACATTAGACATTCCCTCTTCGGAAACCAAAACTTTTGATGTTATTTGACGTACAATAATTTCGATATGCCTATTATGAATCTGCACCCCCTGGGATCGATAAACCTTTTGAATCTTATTAACCAAAGAAATACGACTTTGCACTATAGTTAGCTCAGCACCAATCAAGAATCCCCAAGGAATTCCAAGAATTCTTGTTATACACTTGTTCCAACCCTTAATCCGCTTTTCTAAGTTCAGCGATATTGACTCAATCGAGCGGACTTCTAAGACTTGTTCTACTTTTGGAAGACCTTGTGTTATATCACCGGATCTCGATTTTTCATATATAAATGTCACTAATGTATCCCCTTCGTAAAGAATTTCTCTGTAATGCCCATGAACTTTTGCTCCAGGAGTAGCCAAATAGGGCTTAGCGGATCTTATTACTACAGAATCCCTTTGAACAATTAAAACTTGACCCGATTTTAGGTGTGGTCCTAAAAACCGATATGTATTTAAAAGTGTTTTTTTAACAGGTTCTGATTAATAACACCTGCAAAGGAGTGTTATTAATACTACTATTAAAACTACTTCTTTTATGGTGAAGTTAAACTTACCTAAGTTTTGTTGCAATGACATACCTAGCTCTAAGTTTTAAGAAGGCAAAAGTAGCTAATTTATTCTCAATTAATGAACACAAATATATTTTAAGTTATCAAGTTGCAAATATTTAATTACAGAGATCTGATTATAAGTTAGTAAAGGCAAAAACGAATAAAAATTCGANTTTTTGGCTATACATAAATTTTCACAAAAAAATTGTCCAAGACTAATTATTGTGGACGTTTCCTCACAATAATTATGATGATAATTTTGATGAAGAAAATACCACTTCAATTTGAATGGATTCAAAACAACGTTACTGTATGGATCGAGATTCAAAATTCTTCCGTTTTCATCGATTAAATAAGAGTTAATTACTTGACTAATATATTTTAAGTTATCAAGTTGCAAATATTTAATTACAGAGATCTGATTATAAGTTAGTAAAGGCAAAAACGAATAAAAATTCGAAATTTGAGTGGCTGTTCCTAAGGGGCCCGACGAATTTTTAATTGTAATTAGAGGATTTTTTTTTATTGATTGGTTTATCACATTGTGATATTTTACATGATTAAATGGACCCATTCTAAAACAATTAGATGATGATAAAATTAACAAAGATTGGGATTCCTTATTTCTATTTAAGAACATACGAATAGTTCCGTGATTGTGTCTAAGTGATTGTTGAAGAATGCCAGCCTTGGGAGAAATCGAATAAAACGGATTCTTGTGATCTGCAGAGATCAATCCCGAATCTGGCGAATTATTCCTTTTTCTTATATACGAAATATGGGATTTCACTAAGCCAATTCTTATGAAATCTCGAATCAAACCCTTTGTACTTACTTCAACAAAGAAAGCACGGACCGCCTCGCGGGAAGAATTTTTGTTGTCTTGGTCCCAATTCAAGACTAAACAAGTTCGAACTAATTGAATACTTGTGTCAGAAATTCCTCGAGTTGGTTTGCCATTTCCATAAAGAATATAGTTGAAAACGCGAAGTTGAATATTATCCTTTTCCCGAAAGAGATCTTGTGGGAAGAGTGTTGCCAAATTTATACTGTCCGCTATTTCATAGGTGGCTACGGGCCGCACCAAAACAAAAAACTTTTTCTTGGTTGGTGTGATCCGTTGGACATAAATCCAATTTTTAAATTTTTTGGATTCCTTCAAGTTTGTTTTTCCTCTTCCTGGCGGTATCAAGATGCCACTGTGTCGGGATATTTTATCTGTCTTGTCCGGAAAATGGATATCCCCCGAAAATATTTTGAGTTCAATCCTTTTTTTTTTTCTCTCCACTCGGATCAACCCGCCAACTTGGCTTCTTATATTTAAAGTGAGTCGCGTATCGACTCCAATGATACTATAGTTCTGTACCATTATGGTAGAGGATTCGGGTAAAATATGCACTTCCTCAGGAATGAAAAAAAAGCGATCTACTTTCATTTCGTATTTTGTCTTAAATTTTTGGACTCCTCGATACTCAATCATATCCTCTTTTTGGATGATTGAATCCGCCTTTAGAGTCCCATATTTAAGAATTCCGGAACTCTTTCTTCTGTATCTAGGATCATCAAAAAAAGCAAAAATACTATTTCTACGGAAAATACCATTTATGGGTATTTCAATCGAGATACCTGAATGCGGTATGAATTCTTTCTCTTGCTCTTGAATCGATTGGACTGGAATGAGAAATCGATTTCTTCGCCTTTTTGCTAATAAATCCGAGTTCTCATGAAAAATAGCAGAATATATGAAATTATAATGACTAGTACCTAAGTTTCCATTCAATTCTGAATAATCGGGAATCCCCGATTTTTTTTGATCAGCAAAATCCGAACTCAAAAATTTGTGGCTCACTTGATCATTATTCACTGAGAGGCTAGAAATAGATTTTCTTTCGACGGAAAGAAAGGGTATGTTCATTTGATCTTGATCTTTATGGATCGAAAAACGAATTAGACTAGATCCACATGAACCTCCTGATAATATCCATAAATGACTTGTTTTTGGTAAGAGATGGACATTACTATATGTAAATTCAGGTGCATGGGACACATCAGTACTCCAGTGCATTTCGCCCTCTGAGTCAGAATAAATATATTTTCTAACCCTCTCTTTAAAATGAAAAGTGTATGTTCCCTCGCGAATCTCAGCAATCACTTGTTCTGATTCCACATATTGATCATTTTGAACTAAAAGAAAACTTTTTGGTGGAATAGTCACGCTATGTATAATATCTTCGCTCTCAATAATTACAGACAAGTCTATATAACAGAGAAAGGCAGGATGCCCGTGACGTGTACGTGTAGGATGAACCAAATCCTCATTGAATTTTATTTTTCCATTATAAGGGGCTCGTACATGTTCGGCAGTACCTCCTGTAAATACTCCGCCGGTATGAAAAGTTCTTAATGTTAGTTGAGTCCCCGGTTCGCCGATAGATTGACCCGCGATAATACCTACAGCTTCCCCCAATTCAACTAGGTCGCCATGAGTGGGACTCCGACCATAACATAATCGACAGATCCAAGATGTACTCCGACAAGTAAAGGGAGTTCGAATAGATATTGATTGTGTTCCAAAGGTTATTAATCGATTGACAAGTCCAATCCCAAGATCTTGATTTCGAAAGGCGACACATCGGGAACCTATATATATATCGTCTGCTAAGACACGACCAATTAATGTTTGGATAAAAATTCTTTCTGACATCATCCGATTTTTATTTCGAGGACTCACAGAAATCCCTCGAATAGTGCCACAATCTGTTCTACGTACAACAATATGTTGCACTACTTCAACAAGTCGACGCGTAAGATATCCAGCATCTGATGTGCGTACAGCAGTATCTACAACTCCTTTACGGGCTCCATAGCAAGAAATAATATACAGACAATTTCTGTCAGGAAGCGCATTTAACGAAACTTATCCATTTAGTTAGTAAACAGGAACCCCTAGGCTGTAATTAGGAGAGTATGGATGATTAACTACATGAACTCTACGTAAAGGGGATCGAGGGCTTTTTCTGTAGTATACCTGACCTAACTTCCCCAGGCAGTAGGATTTTAATCCTAAGTAAAGAACAGCGTAATATTCACTTGTGGCATACCATATCTCAATAGATTGGCGTAATTTTTCTACCGCATGTACATTCCCATAATGATGGTGTTTTTCCAAAATCCAACTTTGTTGTTCAGCATCTTGGACAAGCCAGCCCTTAGAAGGTATCGTTAAAAGATCATCAATTCCTAATGAAATGGATGTAGCAGTGGCTTGCTGGAAACCCAGAGTCTTTACTTGATCTAGGATGTGTGATGTATATGCCATCCCGAAGTGATCTATTAATCGGCTAATAAGTCGTTTAATAGCAGTTCCATCTATCACTTTATTGTGAAATACCAGATTGGCCCGTTCCGCCATAAGTACCTCCATATTCTGCTGAATGGGATTCGACAATGAGTTTGAGTCAATGATTTCAAAACTTCCTAAAGAGCTAGAACTAAACGTATCTTAAAATCCAGTCCTTGATACCAGGCTCAACTTAGCCTCTCCAGGCTTAAGTGTGCCCACAGGAAGAATTCCAAAAAAATTATGGTATAATAATCCATAGTATACTTGTCCGAACTCTTTTTGGAACATATCGAAGGAGCTAAAGAGCTATTTTTCTTTATACTGGTTGACACCAAGCTTATATATATGTTTTTCAAAGAAAAAAATGTGAAGAATGATAATCTATCACACGTATTTAGAGTACTATCAATGGTTTTCTAAGTAAGTGAACCTCGAGAGGAACTTCTCTTGAAGCAATAACGCGTTGATCTAATTGCCACCGAAGCCACAAAGGACTATCTAAATTGATTCTTTTATGCCGATAAGCTCCAATTGCATCATAGGAATTGCAAAAAAAGGGTTCTTTCGTATACTTATAGTTTGTTTCGTAAATTCTTTCATTTTGATAGTTTTTTCGATTACATGGATTATATCTGTTTGCACAAATACCTCGACGAGTGCCGCTCGTTAATACATAGAGTCCAATAAGCATATCTTGAGTCGGTACAGAAATGGGATCTCCAATAGCTGGAGATAAGAGATTCATATGAGAAAACATAAGTAAACGAGCCTCTGCTTGAGCCTCTAAAGATAAAGGCAGTACTTGTCGGTAAACTAGGGGTAGTTTCAGACGTAACTTGGGGAATGTTTGATTACCTACATTTGTTTATCACGCAGGAAGGTGATTTTAACCAACCTTACTGACATACGGATTAGATACATCCCATCCACGAGATAAGTCATATACGGGATGCCCCTGCATGACTTCTTGAAGGATTTCCCACACAATCGGCTTTTTCAGTGCTTAAACTGAGAATCGTTGAGGATACAAGCTTCGGTCTACAACAGATTAATTTGGTGCTTAATGTTTACAGACTTTCTCGAGATAACGATAAAGCGCTCCGTTAGGTGTCGCTACATTACTTTCACTTCCAGGTTGCTGTTAGTGGCTCGCGGGGCTTATTAGCTGGGCAAACGGTTCGTCTCAGAGCGCTTTAGTTCCCTCTTTGCCTCCAATTACATCTGAAAATGACTTGTAAACCTTATTATGACCATCCCTCATGGGTTGTCCACGGATTCCATTATCAAGAAGTGTATCCACGGCTTCTTGTACCAATTTTTCCTGACACATTACTAATTCCCCTGGTGTAGATCTACTTGTTGTTAATAGATCGGTAAGAGTATTGTTCCGATAAATAACTCTTCTATAGAGTTCATTAATATCTGAACTCATTAGTTTACCCCCTTCTATCTGAATGATGGGTCTCAACTCGGGAGGAAGAACCGGTAAGAGACATAAAACCATCCATTCCGGTTCTATATTTGTTCGAATAAAATGCTTAGCTAATTCCATACGTCTAACTAAAAAATCTTTTCTTCTTACAATTT